>CATOTO010000127.1:0-74618 GCA_951812925.1 Calliopum simillimum | reverse complement strand
AGCGTGGCATGATGCGCCAGCACACCACTGTCGCCCAGCAGCAGATCGGCTTCCTCCGCGCTGCCCACGCTCCACTGCCCACCGATAACAGGTAAAGCCGCACCCTGATGACGGCCTGAAAGTACGCGTAGCTCAAACATAATCAGTTCCTTAAGCACTAAAGGACTCGGCTGAATCTTCCAGATCAAGGCGACCCACGACATTAATTGATAAGCTGGACTGCAGTTCTGCAAACGACAGTACCGGCACCTGATGGAACGCGTCCTGAATCAGACCCCGCAGCGGGCTGCGCAGATCCTGCGCCACCAGCAGCACGGCATAAGCGGGGTTCTCCGGAGAAAAGGCGTTGCGGAGCTGTGCCAGCACGGCGATGTTCTGTTCCTGGGTCAGGGCGAAAAAGAGTTCACTTTGCGTCTGTCGTAGCGAATCACGCAGCTGCTCCTCCATCTCCGGCGTCAACAGCCAGACATGCAGACCATCCTCCTGACTGTACTGGTAGCAGATATGCTCTTTCATCGAGATACGTACCAGATCGCTCAGCAGGCTGATATCGCGCTCATGCTGGCCGTGCTCGATCAGCGCTTCTGCAATGGCGCGAACCGATCGCAGCGCAATACGCTCTGCGACCAGGTTTTGCAAGACGTTAGAGAAGCGGGCAATGGGCATGACCCGCTGTAGCTCCTGAGCCAGTTCAGGTTGTTCACTCTCCAGCCAGCTCATCAATGCACGCGTCTCCTGCAGGCCAATAAAGTGAGGCGCGCTGGCATGAATGGCATTTTCCATGCGCTGCATCAGCAGGTCATGGGATCCCCAGCGCTGCACCTGATCGTTCTGCAACAGTGGATGTTCAGCGGGCAGCCAGATCAGCTGCGCCTCTCGCCGCGCCTGCGTGCCCGACACAACCCCCTCCTCGCTGAGCAGCTGCTCATGCCCCTCAGAGCTGATGGCGAACAGCCCGGTGTTAAAGGTGCCAATGACGCGCGGGATCTCATAAACCGAAAAACGGAACTCGTCCGCAGGCAGCGAATCCTGGAACTCAATGTCAAAAGCGGGCAGCGTAAAGCCGTAGTTATAGACAATGCTGTTGCGCATCCGGCGAATAGCCTGAACCAGATCCAGCGTCGCGGCGGTGCCACGCGCGCTGCTGGGGAATTGCAGCAGATAAGGTCGGGTAGGATTGAACTGACGCAGATCCTCCGTGCCGTTCAGCTCTGGCGGAGTGACTTCATTCTCCATCTGCGGCTGACTGGCAACCTGCTCCCGCTTCGTCCGCCATACCTGGAAACTGCCGGTGGCCAGCGTCAGTAGTGCCAGCACGATAAAGACGCCGGTCGGCATCCCTGGCAGTAGGGCAAAGCCAAACATGCCGAGGGAAGAGAGGATCCAGGCTTTAGGCTGGCTGGTCAGCTGCTCAGCAATTTCGCGGCCGATATTATTGTCTACGCTGGCCTCGCTGTCTGAAGAGACGCGGGTGATGATCATCCCGGCAGTCAGAGAGATCAGCAGCGCCGGGATCTGCGCAATCAGGCCATCACCGATGGTCAGCACCGAATAGGTGTGCATGGCGTCGCCGGCAGGCATGTCCAGCTGCATCACGCCGATGCTGATACCGCCGATCAGGTTGATAAACAGGATCACTAACCCGGCAATCGCATCGCCTTTCACAAACTTCATCGCCCCGTCCATCGCACCAAAAAGCTGGCTCTCCTTAGCAAGATCGACGCGGCGACGTTTGGCGGTGTTAACGTCGATAATCCCGGCGCGCAAATCGCTGTCGATCGACATCTGTTTGCCAGGCATTGCATCCAGGGTAAAACGCGCGGCGACTTCCGCCACCCTCTCCGATCCTTTGGTGATCACCAGGAAGTTAACCACCGTCAGGATCAAAAACATTACCATCCCCACCGCCAGATTACCGCCTACCACGAACGTCCCGAAAGCCGCCACAATATGTCCGGCATCCTGCTGTACCAGGATCTGGCGCGTGGTGGAGATCGAGAGCGCCAGGCGGAACATGGTGGTCAGCAGCAGCACCGCCGGAAAAGTAGAGAACGCCAGCGGCTTTGGCAGATACATCGCCAGCACCACCAATAGTGAAGAGATACAGATATTCAGTGCAATCAGGGTATCAATCAGCCCCAGCGGCAGCGGAATGATCAGCATAAATACGATGGCCATCGCGAACATCGCCCCAACGATTTCAGAACGCTGCATCGCGCCCAGGGCGATACGGTTCAGGATCAGAAACATGCTGTTCATTGGCTCGTCCTCACCCTTTCACCGCCGCTTTTTGCTCGTTATCCACCAGCGTACCAATGATGTTGCGCAGCAGCTTTACCGCCTCTGAACGGTATTTATGTTCGCTCCACAACATTGATGGCATGGCGTTCATTAATGGCAGCAGCCCGTTGAAAAACAGCATTTTTGCGGCGGGTTTTTCACCGGCAAACTCTTTGCCAATCACGGTGAGATCCCGCCCTTCTACGCCATTTTCAGTGATATGCAGCAAACGTCGGGTCATCTCAATGCCACCCAGCACGGAAGCGGGGATCTTGCCGCGTGAACGCAGGTCGTCCAGCAGTTTGTCACTGTCGGCCACGACCTGAGTGAGTTGTCCCGCTTCACTCAGTGCACGATGGATTTTAAGCAGCGACTGAGAGGAGATTGAGGGCGTCAAGGCGGCGATATCTTCCGCGAGGGCGCGTTGTAAGGTGCGCAAACCCGGCTTAAATTGCTGCTGGCCAAAGCGTTCCAGCAGACTGTCGAGCATTATTGACGGGGATTGATGCCGGACGATGCTGTGATAGTAGAGATCGCGCATCCCCTGCTTTTCAGCCGGATCGGTAGTGAAGCTGGCAATCGCTGGCGCAGTGTTAAGCCCGGCACGTACCCGATCGCCAAACTGATTATGCAGCACATCCAGCGCCTCACTGGCAGCCATGCCGGTCTCTGTGTCACCGGTACGATCCGCTTCGCGCAGCGTCATTCTTAACAGTAAATCACACTTTGCAGGGTCGTTATCCGCCGCCTCTACCAGCGCTTCTGCCCTGGGTTCGCCGCCGTTGCTGAGCAGATCCCTCAGCGCACCCATACGCGTTTCCAGCCGGTCCTGCTGCTGGCCATCTAACATCTGATAAAGTTCGCCCAGCCGTTCAATGCGCTCCACGGCGCTGCGATTACTGCGCAGATGATGAGTGGCGATTTGACGGCGGTTTAATCCTTTACTTCTCTTCTCCATTTTTTCGCTAAACATCATGCCGATCTCTTCCAGCGAATCGTTCAGCGAGGCGGCGGCGGACTTCGTCGTCACCTCCCTGGTGCGCAGCTCAGCACTGCTCAGGGGTGCTTCCTGCTTGAGCAGCGTTTTTGCCAGGGACTGTTGAAAATGAAAAGAAGAGTGGACTTTTGTCATCTCGGACTCGTCGTTGATTTCGCGATTCCTTTACGTGGTTATTCCGCGGAATAAGTTCCCGCATAAATTGAGGTTAAGGCGGCATTTAAAATATCTGCTTCAACTGAAACATTACACTGACGTTATTAGTGTTGATTGTTGCACACTTATTTTTGGTTAATGGTCGCTATTTGTCTCAGATAAATCTTAACGACAATCAAAAAGGCGCTAATTGCCCCGTATTCCCGGCCTTAATTTTTTTGGCACGCTCCTTGCTCTATGAGAAACCTCAGGCCGTTTATTAATTCAGGAGCGTAACCATGTTAACTTCTTCCACCGCAGTAATAGCTGAAGTCCCTGTTGTGATTTTATGGCAGGAGATCCTGTGCCAGCAAAATCGTAAGCTGCACAACTTTATTCGCAAGCGCGTCTCCAATCGTGAGGATGTTGAAGATATTGCGCAGATGACCTGCGTGGAAGTATTACGCAACAGCCATAAATTCTTAGGCGCCTCGCGGCCAGAGACCTGGCTGTTTGGCATCGCCGCCAACCTGATCCGTAACTATTACAAAACGCATCAAAACCGTTTTTTGTTCGATAGCCTGAATGAGGATAATCCGATAGAGCTGGTCCAGGAGTGTGATCCCAGTGACATTATTGCCAATGATGAGCTGCTGGATGTGATGGCGATATCGATAGGTAAACTGCCGCAAGAGACGCAGCAGATGCTGACCATTCTGGTCGAGCGTAACGGCAGCTATCAGGATGTCGCCACCTCACTGGACATCCCGCTGGGTACCGTGAAATCGCGCTTATCCCGCGTGCGTGAAGCACTGAAAAGCACAATAAGCTGAAGAAAGGAAAATTTTCAGACCGAAAAACGCCATAATTATTTATCTGTGTGATACCTCATCTTTCAGATCAATATTGATGGTCAGCAGAGAGAATATTTGTTGTAATCATTGCTAAGTGGCAAGCTAACGGGCGCCATATTCTCTGCGGTAATATAATATATGCTTAGCGTAATGACATTTTTTAACCTTCAGAGTGAGAAATGCTTTCATCTGAAATATTCAGCTTTAATGTGAGTAAAAACCCTGAGGTCACCCGAACTATTCTGCCCGACTTTGCCCTTGACAAGATCAATGACGCCATCTATCTGGTCGATATAAAAGGCGAATTGATTTATATCAATAATAAAGCCTGCGAAATGCTGGGCTATAAATACCAGGAGCTGATTCGTTTAAGCTACGCCGATATTGATGGAGAATTGCAGGATCCTGACGTTACTGGCCTGTGGTGGAAACTCAGTATGCGTCCTGAGGGGATCCGCTTCACTTCTCAGCACCGCATGCAGGGCGGCGAGTTGATCCCCGTTGAGGTCAGTTCCAGTACTTATGAGCATCAGGGGCAGACTCTGGTACTTAATGTGGTGCGTGACGTGCGCGAGCTTAAACAGCGTACCGAACGCTATCTTCAGCAGGAGCAGCAGTTTCGCTCGCTGGTAGAGAACTCCCCCGACCTTATTGCCCGTTTCGATACCGATATGCGCTGCCAGTATGCCAATCCGATGGTACTGGAGGTGATTGGCTGTAGCGAAGAGCGCGCACGCGGCTGGCGGCTGACCGACACCATTCCGTTTGATGAAACAGGTATGCGCCTGTTCCGTCTGGTGTCGAATACGCTGGTCAGCGGCGAAAAAAGCGAAGCGGAGCTGGAGGCGCGTTTTGGTGAGCGTGCCCGGGTTCTGCATGTGCGCTGCGTGCCGGAATACGATCTTCAGGGCGAAGTGATTTCTATTCTGGCCGTGGGGCGCGATATCAGCCGCCTGCGCGAAGTGGAAAATGAAGTTCGCGCGGCGCACCAGCAGATGCGACTGCTGGCAAGCAATCAGCAGCAGCGCACTGAAGATGAACGCAAACATATCGCTCGTGAAATTCATGATGAACTGGGTCAGCACCTTACCAGCCTGCGCGCTGGCCTGTCGGTGATGGGTATGCTGGCGGATACCCCTGCACGCACCAAACAGCAGGCTGACTATCTGATGACGCTGATCGACAGTACGATTCAGGTTGTCAGGGATGTTTCCACTCGCCTGCGTCCCAATATGCTCAATATGGGTCTGGTTCCTGCGCTTGAATGGTTAAGGGATGAATTCGTTAAAAACAGCGACTGTAGCTGCATGCTTATCGTGCCGGAGGGCAGACCTGTGCCGCTAAGCGATCAGGCAGTAACAGCGGTGTTCCGCGTGGTGCAGGAGTCACTGACCAATATTTCCCGCCATGCCAGAGCTACCAAAGTCTCGATCATTGTGCAGGCGAGCCGCGAATCAGTGGTGGTACAAATCCGTGATAACGGTCAGGGGTTTAAGATGCAGGCGGTGCGTGAAGATGCTTTCGGCTTGTTGGGAATTAAAGAGCGGGTCGATATGCTTAACGGTTTTGCCTCCATCACCAGTGAACCCGGCCAGGGCACACAACTGGAGATCACTCTTCCCCTGTCGGCAAAGTAGCCATCGTGGCTGTGATATTTTGCGCCTGCATAAGGCGTTAACCAGGAAACCCGCATGAGTGAAGTAATTAGGTTAGTGATTGCCGACGATCACGCGTTGATGCGTGAAGGGCTAAAACAAATTTTTGCGCTGGATGAGAGGATTGAAGTGGTCGGCGAAGCGGGCGATGGCAGCCAGGTTCTGGAGCGACTGCGCCAGGGTGGACTGGATCTGCTGCTGCTGGATATCTCAATGCCAGGGATCAGCGGGGAAGATTTAATTAACCGTATCCATTCTCAGTACGCGTCGCTGCCGATCCTGGTTCTGAGTATGTTTAACGAGCCGCAGATTGCGCGCCGCGTGCTGAACTGCGGCGCTCTGGGCTACATTACCAAAGATAAAAATCCAGACGCGCTGCTGGCCGCCATCCGTAACGTTGCTAAAGGCTCCCGCTATATCGATCACGATCTGGCACAGGAGATCGTGTTTGCTGAATATCAAAACGGCAACCGTGCCCTGCATGAGACATTAACCACCCGTGAACGCCAGATCCTGCTGATGCTGGCTCATGGGGAAACCATCAATGCCATTGCCGATGCGCTGTCGATCAGCAATAAAACCGTCAGCACCTACAAATCACGGATGATGGAGAAAATGCAGTTTTCAAGTAACGCTGATATCGTGAAATATGCCATCAGCCACAAGCTGGTGCAGTAGCCTGAGCAACTCTTCCCCCCTCTGCATTCACAGCCTGCTCTTTTCGGGCATCCAGTCATATGGGCATAAGCGCTGGCTGACCAAACAGCCAGCGTCACCAGCAACAGCAACAGCAACAGCAACAGCAACAGCAACAGCAACAGCAACAGCAACAGCAACAGCAACAGCGAAATTTTGCCGCCCCCCCACTTCGTTTCATCAAATGCTCTTTTTTATTTAGCAATAAAATGACGTCTCAAATAATTAACCCTGGCAAGATTCGGCACCCGTCCAGATAATATTCTTTTCATATCATGAATATAAAATTAAATTAACTCACTCTCCATTAAACTAAATCCTAAGAATTATCTTAAAACATAAAATTTATTTTACACCCGCTAAATTTAGACGATACTGATACTATCGTCTCAGAGCCGATTGACAGTTTCACTTCTACTTCCAAACACCAGGAAATGAAAAATGAATATTGATATCGGGTTAATTACCAGAGCTACGTTTTGGACTTAGGATCCACTCTATAGTAAAGTTCCGCCCTCTGACAGAGGGGAAAACGAACTATTAAATGACTATTTAAACCGGGTTATTAAAGAAAGGTCGGATTATATTTGCAGTGGAATAGATACGATCCTGTCACATCGCAAGCAGACGCCAGATTATCTGTTTATTACTCTGCCTGAATTTTTCTGGAACGCCCCGTGGGATGCGCTTAACGATATCAATGAGTTAGGCAGCCTGGTTGATTTTTATATGGATGCGATGAGCAGTGCGGTGACTGACATCATTGGTAAATATGATCACCAGTAAAACGGGAAGATTGTGCTGCTGTCGGGATCTGTGGGGTTGCCGATAAATATTGAGGGCACGCTGTATGAATCCCTGAACTATATTCTGACAACAAATAACTGGCACGAAAATAATGGTGAACCAGAGTTATCGATGTGGCCAAAACGTTATGCTTCAATGAATGATTATGGTACCTCAACCGGTAGTGATGATGGTGAGAATTATTCTTTTATCTTTCCCCACGTTGGCGTTTTAAGGATTAAACCGCTCAGTGATAGTGTTGCTGAACACAATTCCGTTACCGGTTATGGCTCTGTATTTGACAATAACTTTATAGAAAACCTGCCTTTTTCAGTGAATATTTGTCTTGATTATACCGAGGTTCCCCCGGAGGAGCGAGATGATGAACTTGAGAACGTTTTATCCAAAATTGACTTTTTAATTGCCTGCGGTATGAATCTTTCTGCGGGAAAAAACTATCCCGATTCTCCTCAGTATGCTGCCCGTAACGATGGCATGAGTCCTGACGCCCCGCAATTAATGCGTGTCAGGGAGGGGCATCTTGCGGATGAAGAGATATCTGGAGAGAAAGTTGGCGAAAATACCTGGCTCTATTCCGTTACGGTCGAATAAGTTTTAAGGGGATTGCCTGCAGGTTCATTTTGCAGTCATAAACCAGAGCGTGTTGTTAAACCCGCCGCGGGCGTTTTATTTTCGCCTGTGGCGGGTGTTTGCAACCTTGCGCTCGTGGCTTCAGTAAGCCCCGTTCCTCTGAGCGTTAAACTATCAGTTGGAGTAACAGGCAGCCGATCAATCCGCATACGGCAATAACCGTTTCCAGCCCCGACCAGGCGCGCATCGTCTCGCCAATCGTCAGGTTAAAATACTCTTTAAACAGCCAGAATCCCGGATCGTTGACGTGAGAGAAGATCACGCTGCCGGAGCCTACCGCAATCACCATCAGCTCCGGACTGACACCGGTAGTCGCAATCACCGGCGCAACAATCCCTCCAGCAGTAATGGCGGCGACCGTGGCTGAACCCAGCGCGATGCGCAGCGCTGCCGCAACAGACCATGCCATCACGATTGGCGAAACATTGCTGCCTTCCATCAGACCCGCGATATATTTATCTACGCCGCTGTCCACCAGCACCTGCTTGAACGCCCCGCCGCCACCGATAATCAGCAGCATCATAGCGATGATTTTGATCGAATCGGTCAGCGTGCCCATCACTTCATCCATGGTACGACCACGGTTAAGGCCAAAGGTGAATAGCGCAATCAGCACGGCGATCAGCGTGGCAATAATCGGATCGCCAAAGAATTCTGCGTAAGCCAGCAGCGGATGCCCCTTGGGTAAGACCATCTCCGCGACGGCTCGCAAGGCCATCAGGATCACCGGCACCAGCGAAGTCCATACGCTGACGCTAAAGCCCGGCATCTCCGCTTCAGTAAAGGTTTTTTTGTTATACAGTCCTTCGGGAATCGGCTTGTCGATGCTTTTCAGGAAACGGGTATAGACCGGCCCCGCAAGGATCACGGTTGGAATACCCAGCAGCGTACCAAACAGCAGCGTTTTGCCCATATCGGCATGGAAGAGTGTGGCTATGGCCGTGGGGCCAGGATGCGGAGGCAGAAAGCCGTGGGTGACGGAGAGCGCTGCGGCCATCGGCACGCCAACGTATAGCAGCGGAACACGGGCGGCAGCGGCGATAGTCATCACCAGCGGCAACAGCAGCACAAAGCCTACTTCATAGAACAGCGCAAATCCTACGGTAAAGCCGGTCAGCACCACCGCCCACTGAATATAGCGGGTGCCAAATTTCGCGATCATCGTGGTCGCAATGCGCTGTGCTCCGCCGCAGTCGGCCAGCAATTTTCCCAGCATAGCGCCAAACCCCATGATCAGAGCCAGACTGCCCAGCGTACCGCCGACGCCTGCTTTGATGGAGCCGACGACTTTATTAACGGGCATACCCTGCATCACACCGACGGCCAGCGCCACCAGAATCAGGGCAATAAATCCATTCAGTTTAAAGCGGATCATCAGCAGCAGTAACAGTACTACGCCGATCGCAACAATGACTAATGGCATACATTCTCTCCGTAGCATGTTCCCGATCAAGATCGGGAACACGTAAATTTTTCCGCCTGGCTCAAGGCTTAACGGGTATTTGAAGCAGGGCCGTCAGCGCGTGCCGACGAAGTGTTACCGGGAACATGTTAATGGCAACCCCTTAACGCTGATACGTCTGAGCAACAAGAAATTTACATTTTGAGAAGGCGATCAAACTTTGGTCATCGATGGAGTTGGGTAATATGCGTTGAGTTAAAACCCAATACGCCCGACGACGAGGCAATAGCCGGGGTCGGGGTAGGGGTCCGGGTCGGGGCAGAAATCAGGCAGTAACATAAGCGCAATATTTTTCATTTAGTTCACCTGTGCCTTACTGCTCTTTATTGACAGCGTTTTGACCTCAAACAAAAAAACAGGGAGAATTTTTCGCACATAAGTAACAAAACATTTCCAACTGAATCAAATCAAGAAAAATAGCATTAACATTTACAGGGCTGTTCACCACCGAAGCCCGCCTGATCCAGCACGCCGGGCGACAATTACAAGTAATGCAGAAATATTTAAAATTCCAACGTTAATTCATAAACATTAAATTAACAAAAACATCTCCCCGCCCGCTGCTAAATTAATTAGTTTCCAATTTGTGCCCTTATGCGAAGTTACGTTGGGCTTAATAGTTATATTCCTGGGGCGTTTTATAAGTAAAAAGAACCTGTTTTCCCCCTTATTCTTCACTGACGCAGGGTCTACTCCCATAGAAGAATGCTGTTCAGTTTGAAACAGACATCGTTTTTTTACATAGCAGCAGCACGCAGTATGAATAAGTTAACAATTCGCAAATATAATTTAACGCACCGATGAAACAATTTATCGCAAAGATCTACGCTGTTATAGGTATGTTCCCGCTTACTGTTGCTACTCCTCTACTTGATTTGATCTTAGGATCACACCTTCGCTGAAATATCCGCTTAACGGCGGCTTGATACTGCTTTTGTGTCGCCCGTTGTTAATGGTTGGTAAATAAAAAGAAAGGCAATTTTTTATGTTAGATCGAGGTAAGCAATGTTTGGATTAGATGCGTTTCACCTGGCAAGGATACAGTTCGCGTTTACCGTCTCCTTTCACATCCTGTTCCCGGCAATTACCATTGGGTTGGCCAGCTTCCTGGCGGTGCTGGAAGGATTATGGCTGAAAACCAAAAACAGGGACTATCGCGACCTCTACCATTTTTGGTCGAAAATATTTGCCGTTAACTTCGGCATGGGCGTGGTCTCCGGGCTGGTGATGGCCTATCAGTTCGGGACTAACTGGAGCGGCTTCTCGCAGTTTGCTGGCAGCATAACCGGGCCGTTACTGACCTATGAAGTGCTTACCGCGTTCTTTCTTGAAGCGGGCTTTTTGGGGGTAATGCTGTTTGGCTGGAATCGCGTAGGCTCCGGCCTGCACTTCTTCGCCACCTGCATGGTTGCGCTCGGCACCATTATCTCTACCTTCTGGATCCTGGCTTCCAACAGCTGGATGCAGACGCCTCAGGGCTTTGAAATTCAGAACGGTATGGTGATCCCGGTTGACTGGTTTAAGATTGTCTTTAACCCCTCCTTCCCCTATCGCCTGCTGCATATGTCTACCGCTGCATTCCTGGCCAGCGCCTTTTTTGTCGGCTCTTCCGCTGCCTGGCATTTGCTGCGCAAAAATGATACGCCAGCGATCCGCAAAATGCTCTCAATGGCGATGTGGATGGCGCTGATTGTGGCTCCGGTTCAGGCGATACTGGGCGATGCGCATGGGCTGAACACGCTCGAACATCAACCGGCTAAAATCGCGGCGATTGAAGGCCACTGGGAAAACCCACCCAATGAGCCTACGCCACTGATCCTGTTCGGCATACCGGATATGGAGCAGGAAAAAACCAAATATGCGCTGGAAATTCCCTGGCTGGGCAGCCTGATCCTGACGCACAGCCTGGATAAACAGGTTCCGGCGCTGAAGACCTTCCCGAAAGAAGATCGTCCTAACTCCACTATAGTCTTTTGGTCTTTCCGCGTAATGGCGGGTCTGGGCATGTTGATGATCCTGCTGGGCGTTTGCAGCCTCTGGCTGCGCTTGCGTAAACGTCTCTATAGCTCTCGACCGTTCCTGTGGTTTGCACTGCTGATGGGGCCGTCCGGCCTGATCGCGCTGCTGGCAGGCTGGTTCACCACCGAGGTTGGTCGTCAGCCCTGGGTGGTGTATGGCCTGCTGCGCACCAAAGATGCCGTCTCTGCCCATGGCGAAATGCACATGAGCATCAGCCTGCTGGCCTTTATTCTGGTTTACTCCTCTGTATTTGGGGTGGGCTATATCTATCTGATTAACCTGATTAAGAAAGGCCCCAAACCAGGGGAAGGCGGTCATGAGGATAAAGGTGGGCCGGGTACACAACATACTCAGGCGCGTCCGCTCTCTGCCGTGAAAGAGAAGTTAGCCACGCCGGAAGAGGATAAATAAAGTGAGTATCGATACTTCGATTGTCTGGTTTGCCATCATCGTCTTTTCGACCCTGATGTATATCGTGATGGATGGGTTCGACCTCGGTATCGGCATCCTGTTTCCGTTTAACAAAGATGCCGCCGAACGCGATATGATGGTGAATACCGTTGCACCGGTCTGGGATGGCAACGAAACCTGGCTGGTTCTGGGCGGCGCGGCGCTGTATGGCGCTTTCCCACTGGCTTATGCGGTGATCCTCGATGCGCTTTCGGTGCCGCTGACCGCGATGTTAATCGGCCTGATTTTCCGTGGGGTCGCCTTTGAATTCCGTTTTAAAGCCACCGAAGAGCACCGTGCCTTCTGGGATAAATCCTTTATTGCGGGCTCAATCCTGGCGACGTTCAGTCAGGGCGTGGTGCTGGGCACATTTATCAACGGTTTTGAAGTCACTCACCGCGCTTACAGCGGCCCTGAGCTGCTATGGCTGACGCCGTTCTCGCTGTTCTGCGGATTGGGGCTGGTGGTAGCTTATGCCTTGCTGGGCAGCACCTGGCTTATTATGAAAACCGAAAATGCGCTGCATGGCAAAATGACCGCGCTGACCAGGCCACTGCTGCTGACCCTGTTGGCGATCATCGTGATAGTGAGCATCTGGACGCCGCTGGCACATGCGGAGATCATGTCGCGTTGGTTTACCTTGCCAAACATTTTCTGGTTTCTGCCGGTACCGTTACTGGTGGCTCTGGTCTCATGTTGGCTAATGCGCTCGCTTAAGCGCCATGCGCACTATTCGCCGTTCCTGCTAACGTTAGCGCTGGTCTTCCTGGGCTTCACCGGTCTTGGCATCAGCATCTGGCCAAATATCATTCCACCGCATATCACTATCTGGCAGGCGGCTTCTCCGCCACAGAGCCAGAGCTTTATGCTGGTTGGCGGCCTGCTGATTATTCCGGTAATCCTGGCCTACACCTTCTGGAGCTACTATGTATTCCGCGGGAAAATTAACCCCGATGAGGGCTACCATTGATCCATTAACCGACATCTCTATGTCGACAGGTATCTGGAGAAACCGATGAGAGTTGCGACTCAAACTCAGCAGGTGAAAACCCCGGCGTGGAAGCGTGTGCTGTGGATGGTGGTTATCTATGCTCTTAGCGTGATGGCGCTGGGCGTGGTAGCAACCCTGTTCCGCATGATGATGACCGCTGCCGGCATGAAGTCTCACTGAGACTGTTCTGCCCCGTCTGTGCAAAGGGCCGACAACTGTCGGCCCATTTCTTTACATTCGTCATAAATAGTCACATAACCGGAGCGGTACAACGCGCTGGATAGTCTACGCTTATAGTTCTTCCACGAGGAATGATGCCAACACAAAGGAGACAGTATGAGTCTTTTAGATAAAGCGAACGATAAAGCAGACGAAGCGCTGGGCAAAGGTCAGGAGCAGTTTGGTAAAGCTGCCGATTCTCCAGAGCATGAGTTCAAAGGCCGTGTACGTCAGGGTGCAGCAAAAGCGAGCTATGCTGTTGATGACGCACTCGACTGCGTGAAGACTAAAACGCAGGACGCGCCATTTGTTTCGCTGGCGATTGCCGCTGGCATAGGCTTCCTGGCAGCGAAAATTTTAGGCCGCCGTTAAGCCATCGGGTAGCTCAGCTGCCCTCTCAGAAAAGGCCGACATTTTCGGCCTTTTTTTTATGCCTGCCCGGTTTACCGCCCTCTCTGGTGCAATCGTCCCTCATCCAAATCCCCATTCCTGCGCATAAAAATGTGATCTTCCCTGAAGATTCCATTTTATTCCATACTGCCCTAATCATTTCAGCACTAATTAGAACAACCCCCCGCCCGTTTAGTGATTCTATTCCTGCTGTTAAGGCCATATTTTCAGACTTATGTCAGCACTTCCCCCTACGCAGATCCCCTGAGCAGGAGAAAATGCTCAAAGCACGGCCGTAACGTTCCCCGCCCGACGTGATGAAGGGCAGAGTTATCCCTATAAAAAGAAGGTTTTTCTCAATGAAAAGCAAACTCCCGCAAACCACGTTAAAAAGATCGGTGGCGTTCTGTGGTTTTGGACTGATGCTGGCATCCGGCTCTGCCCTGGCAGATTTCGCGCCGTTAAGCCTGGACTCCCCCTATGCCTTTGGTGACTGGGAAGGCAACCGCAGCCAGTTAAAAGAGGATGGCGTTGATTTCCAGGTAAACTACACCATGGAGTCCGCCACTAATATTTCCGGCGGTTACCAACACGCAACCACCGCCCGTTATACCGATCAGTGGGGCTTTGGCACTACCCTGGATCTCGACAAGCTGCTGAACTGGAACGATACCCAGTTTCAGGCCACCGTTACCAGTCGTAACGGGCGGGATCTGACGAATCAGATCAACGACCCCCGCTCAGGCGGTCTCTCCTCGGTACAGGAGGTGTGGGGACGTGGGCAAACCTGGCGACTGACCCAGTTCTGGCTGAATAAAGGCTTTTTTGACAAAGCCCTGGAAGTAAAAGCGGGACGCGTTACAGTAGGCGAAGATTTTGATAGCTTCGACAGTAACTTCCAGAACCTGGCGCTTGGCAGTGGTCAGGCCGGTAACTGGCGGGGTGACCGTTGGTATAACTGGCCGGTATCGCAGTGGGGTGGCCGCGTGAAGGTTAACTTTACGCCAGAGCTGTTCTTCCAGGTGGGCCTCTATAACCAGACCGCTTCTAACTACGATACCGCGAACGGCTTCCGTCTGGATACCCATCCCACTCAGGGCAATATGGTGCCGGTAGAGCTGGGCTGGCGGCCTTTGATTGGGGCTGACAAGTTGCCAGGTAACTACCGCGTAGGTATGTACTACTCTTCGGTGAAGGGCGACAATTACAGCAGTTACCGGGACGGTGAGTATGGCGAGCAGAACCACGCTTATGGCGGCTACCTGCTGCTGCAGCAACAGCTGACGGCGATGGATGGCGATAACAATCGTGGCCTGGGCATTAATGTTCAGGCGGTGATGAATGACCATAAAACCTCGAAAACCGATAACTATCAGTCCGTGGCTTTTGTCTGGAAAGGCCCCTTTGACGCACGGCCGAAAGATGAAATCGGCGTGGGCGCTGCCCGTATTCACGTTAATAACGATTACGGCAATATGCTACGAGAAACCAACCGGGAAAATGGGGTAAATGATTACGACAACCCAACCTACCTGCCGATCCAGAGCGGTTCGGAATATAACTATGAGATTTACTACAATGCGCAGCTTACCAACTGGCTGAAACTGCGTCCAAACCTGCAGTATGTCACTTCACCGGGCGCAGTCAGTGAAGTGAAAAATGCTTTTGTCGGCGGTATCAGCGCCAACATCAACTTCTGATTGCGTTCAACAGGCGGATCGTCCGATCCGCCCTTCTCCCTCAATTACAGCGTTCTCTCCTTCTGAGCCTGACGGATATCCTGCACATCCCATGCGAAAAAAGAGAAAAAAAAGGGCAACCGCAAAACGGTTGCCCTGAGGTCAGCATCCGATTACCCCCGGATGCTCTGAGCGCGATTACTTCGCGTCGTCAGGCAGTGCGTAGGCCTTGATATAGTCGCCCGACTTGGTGCCGAACGATCCGTGCCCACCGGCGGTAATCAGTACGTACTGCTTACCACCTACCTCGTAGGTCATTGGGGTTGCCTGGCCGCCCGCTGGCAGACGCGCTTGCCACAACGCTTTACCGTTAGTGACGTTAAATGCGCGCAGATAGTTATCGGCGGTCGCGCCAATAAACATCACGTTACCCGCAGTAGAGATAGGGCCGCCCAGCATAGGCATTCCCATCTTAAACGGCAGCGGCAGCGGAGAGCTGTCGCGAACCGTACCGATACGTTTTTTCCAGACGATATCGTTGGTTTTCAGATCAACCGCAGAGATATAACCCCACGACGGTTGCTTACACGGGAAGCCCAGTGGAGAGAGGAACGGGTTCAGGGTCACGCCGTATGGCACGCCATACTGTGGCTGAACGCCGGTTTCCGTACCGCTGCCACCTTTGTCATTCTCGCCCGGCCAGAGTGGGTTGCCAGGCCCACGCGGGATCAGGCGGGAAACAAATGGCAGCGCCATTGGGTTAGTTATCGCAATCTGGCGATCGGTATTCACCGAAATACCGCCCCATTCAAACATCCCCAGATTACCCGGGAACACCAGCGTACCCTGTTCTGATGGCGGGGTGAACGGGCCTTCATAACGCAGACTGTGGAACATCACACGACAGATCAGCTGATCGTAAATGGTCGCGCCCCACATATCTGCGCCCGTCAGCTGCTGTTTCGGACGGTAAGTGAGCTGAGAGAAACGCTGAGTCGGAGAGAGGCGATCGCCTTTGGCTGGCCCCTGTGGCACTGGGGTTTCCGGCGCAGGCACCACTTCTTTACCGGTACGACGATCGAGTACAAAGATATCGCCGGTTTTAGTTGGGACATAAATTGCCGGCACGCTGCTGCCATTTTTATCGGTAATATCAGCCAGAGTTGGCTGTGCAGGCACATCCATATCCCAGAGATCGTGATGAACCGTCTGGTAGAACCAGGCGAGTTTACCGGTGGTGGCGTTCAGCGCCAGCAAGCCCGTGGCGAAACGTTCCATTTCCGGGGTGCGGTTGCCGCCCCAGATATCTGGCGTTGCTACGCCGATAGGCAGGTAGACCAGATCCAGCTTCGCATCATAAGCCGCTGGTGCCCATGAGTTTGGCGAATTAGCCACATAGTGCTGCTCAGCCTCTGGCAGCACGTTAGGATCTTTAGCGCCGGTATCAAAGGCCCACAGCAGTTTGCCGCTGTTAACATCGAAACCACGGATCACGCCGGAAGGTTCTTTGGTAGAGTAGTTATCGGTTACGGCACCGGCCATCACAATCACTTTATCGGTGACGATTGGCGGTGAGGTCGGCTCATAAGCACCGGCACGTGCGTTAGGCATATTCTGCTGCAGATTCAGCTTGCCGTTTTCGCCAAATTCCGGGCAGAGCGCGCCCGTTTCCGCATCCAGCGCATAGAGGTGACCATCGTTCACCGGCAGAATAATACGACGTGCGCACATGGCAGGTTTAGCACCCGCAGGCAGCGCCGCTGCTTCAGGCGATTGATAATAAGAAACGCCGCGACAGGTGACATGCTGGAAAGAGGGATCGGTTTTCAGCTGAGGATCAAATTTCCACTTCTCTTTACCGGTAGCCGCATCCAGCGCAAACAGGATCTGATGCGGGGTACAGAGGTAGAGCGCGTCGCCGATCTTGATTGGCGTGACTTCATCAGTGAGTTCGCCCGGATCGGTTGGGCGCTTCTTATCGCCGGTACGGAACGTCCAGGCCTCTTGTAGCTGGCCAACGTTTTTGTCATTGATTTGCGTCAGCGGCGAATAGCGCGTGCCGCCCTGAGTACGACCATAGGCAGGCCAGTCTCCGGCAGCGATGCCATCAGCAGATTTCTCAACGTTCTTAGCCTGCTCTGGGCTAAGCGAACCGTTGATCTCCTGCGGATCGTTAAAGATCGAGTAACCCAGCGCAATCACGGTGACGACCAGTACCAGGCTCAGCGCGCCACGGGCAAATTTGCCCTGGCTCAGGCCACGGTAAATTACCGGCAGAACCAGCCACAGGCCCAGGAAGAAGGTGACGTCAAGACGCGGCGTCAGCGCCCAGAAATCGGAGCCGACTTCCCACAGCGCCCAGACCAGCGTTGCCAGCAGGAATACGGCATACAGCAGTAGTGCTGAAGAGCGACGGCGGAACAGCAGCCAGGCGACGACCAGCTCAATCACACCCGCGATGATGTAATAGAACGAGCCGCCGATTTTTGCCAGCCAGACTCCGCCAATCAGCAGGTATAACCCGCTGAGGAGCGCGAATACAGCCGTGATCATCACGAGGATCCGTGATGACGATGCTTTATTTTGCATAGTATGAACCTTACCAAAATTTATCGTCGTCGATTTAGATCGTGTGCTAAATCGCAAAAAACACTCGGTTTAAAGTGTTTATCCACCCCGGTGTCAGGAACCCGCCGTCTGACTCATGTCTGGCGGCAGGCTGTGCTGGATGCTTTATTACAAAAATGAATAGTTGTACCAGACAGGCTCTTGGGAAACGTACATATCCCTCGCTGGAAAAGTATATAAGCAGTTGCAAAACTTGCCCGCTAAATCCCCTAAAAAAAAGGGGGATTAGCACATTTAGTCGAGTAAAATAGCTGTTCAGGTACGGAAATTCAGGAGAAAGTGTCAAAATAGACGAGATTGTAACACCCAATAATGGGTTTGCGAACTCTTGTTGCGGATTTTGCTGAATTGATTCAGTTATATGCCACAAAATGATAATAACCCCATAACCAACGTAGGGCATAACCATCCTCCCTACCTCTCCACCTGTTGGAAACAGCCAGAGGGGAAATTTAACAAACCTGCCGCTATACTCAGCCCATCACTCCGGGAAAAGGATGCGTTATGGCGTGGCAGGATAATACCCTTTTAAACAAGATGGATTTCAGCCGGGCGGTATGGCGAATCTCTGCCGTCGCCGCGTTGGTGTTGCTCACCGCCTGTTCAGGCGGTGAGCAGGGCATGGTTTGTCAGGGCAATATGCAGACGCTGGACGGACGTGAGCTGGGGAATTTTACAGGGAAAATTGTCGATCGTTTTACTTCCTTCAGCGTTATGCTGCCTGAGCAGGCTATAGAAAGCGGCGCCTTGCAATCCGCCGACCGGCAGCAGTACGTCCCTGCCGCCGTGACCCGTGAGGGCTGGCTGGCAATGAGGATCTCCGACAGCCGCTTTATGCTGGTGAACGCGCCGCAGGATCGGGTTTACGCCTTTAGTTGCCCTTCCCGCTCAATTTGAACCGATAACCCAGTGCAGGCCAGCCTGTGACTCCCTTTTCTGACCCAACAGGAAACCCCATGACCACCTGCCAGATGATAGCCAACCGTCACACCTTTTTTGGCCGCGGAAGCCTGCGTGAACTGCTGCCACTGCTGCAAAAAAAGGCTCAGCCTACCCTGTTATTCTGTGGCCGCTCTTTTCTGCAGAGCGCCCGCTGGCAGGCGCTTAAAGCAGAGCTCTCGCCATTGCTGGTGGGATATGAAATTGTCACACATGAAGCCTCGCCCGATGAGATCGATAACTGGGTCGCGCGCTGGCGTGGCAAGGTGGAACAGGTGGTGGCGATTGGCGGCGGCAGCGTACTGGATGCGGCCAAAGCTTTTGCGGCAGTGAGTCAGCATCCCCTCAATACGCTGCGCTATCTGGAGAAGGTCGGCGATACGGCAGTGACGGGGGCCACGCTGCCACTGATCGCCATCCCTACCACGGCGGGAACAGGCAGTGAGGTAACGCAGAACGCCGTGGTGACGGATAAAACAGCACATAAAGTAAAGGCTTCGCTGCGCCACGCCCACTTTGTACCTGAGATTGCCATTCTCGATCCCGATCTGCTACAGGGTACGCCCGATCGTCTGCTGGCATGCTGTGCGATAGACGCTTTCACCCACCTGTTTGAAGCCTACCTTTCCAGTAAAGGCAACTTTTTCAGCCGCCAGACCGCCCTGAGCGGCATGCGAGCCTTTATCAGCGCCTGGCCTTATCTCAATCAAAACGATCAGCAGGGTGACCGGGCACGCGAGCAGATGATGTTTGCCGCCTGGCAAGGGGGAGTGGCGCTGAGTATGGCTGGTCTGGGCGTCATCCACGGTATCGCCGGGGAGTTGGGTGCCATTAAGGATTACCATCATGGCGAAGTGTGCGGGCGTTTACTGCTGCCTTTCCTTACCCTGCTCAACGACACAGAAGATGAACAGCAGCAGCTGCTAATGGATGATTTAGCCACTGTGCTGTTCCCGGGTTTTACTCTGCCGCCCGCCAGAATGCTTCAGCACTGGCTACAGGACAACGCCATCAGCCCCTTCTGGCAGGAGACTCAGCCGCTGACGGCAGAGGAAACCGCGTGGATCCTCGCCCGCTCCAACAGTAAAAATTCGCTGGTGGAGTACAGCCAGCAGCAGCTGCGCTTTATGCTGGAACAGGCTTATGATCTGACTTAGCCTGCCCGGCTTTGCGCGCGCTTGTGCGGCGTTGCAGCAGGCCAGGGTAATAGCTTATAAGGCCCCGCCAGATTCCGATCGGGGCCTTTTGTTACTGAGAAGATCCCGATATCGTTCAGAACGAGCTCCAGTTATCGGTTGCCAGCTCAGCCTTGTGTGCCGCAGGTTTACCAGCCAGTTTTACCGGCGTGGTCAGCTTTACGGCGGGCGCTACGCTGCCTGTCTGAACTTTAAAGGCACCCACCAGATTGCTCAGGATGGTCGCCTGTTCCTGCAACGATTGTGAGGCGGCTGAAGCCTGTTCCACCAGCGCGGCGTTTTGCTGGGTGACGCTATCCATCTGTCCTACCGCAAGGTGTACCTGTTCGATACCCCGACTCTGTTCAGATGTGGCGGCGGCCATCTCGCCGACAATATCTGCAACCTGACGGATAGAACCCTGCACTTTTGCCATATTTTCCCCGACGTTAACCACCTGAATGGCACCGCTCTGCACCAGTTGTGCTGAGGTCACGATCAGATCCTTGATCTCCTTAGCGGCGGTTGAGGAGCGCTGCGCAAGATTCCTGACTTCGCTGGCGACAACCGCAAAACCCCGCCCCTGCTCACCGGCGCGGGCTGCTTCTACTGCTGCGTTAAGCGCCAGAATATTAGTCTGGAATGCGATCCCTTCGATCAAACCGGTAATATCGGAAATCTTGCCGGAACTGGCTTTGATATTGTCCATGGTATTGGCCATTGCCGACACGGCGTTGCCGCTCTGCTCTGCCATTTCATTCGCATTGCTGGCCAGCAGACTGGCCTGTCTGGCATTTTCAGCGCTTTGCTTTACCGTATCGTTGAGCGTGCTCATGCTGGCTGAAGTTTGCTCAAGTGAGGCTGCCTGCTCTTCGGTTCGCGCAGAGAGATCTTCATTACCTGCCGCTATCTGAGTCGAAGCAGAACTCACCGACTGGGCAGACGCCGTGACTGCACTCATCGCAGAGGCTATGCGTAGCATCAGGGCGTTAAAAGCAACGGCGGTTTTACCCATTTCATCCTGACGGCTATCGTCCGCTTGACGCGTCAGATCCAGCGACTCGCTGGTCTCTTCCATCACCTGCTGAATATCGTTCAGGCTACGACGGACGCCGAGAATCGTTTTGCAGGCCAGCGCGCCCATCAGCAGGATCACCACGATGGAAAAGCTCAGCAGCCCCCAGAAAACACGGGTATAGATAGCACTGTTCTCTTTGCGCAGATTCTCGCCAATCTGGATGTTCAGCTCGATCTGCGTGTTGAGATCTTGCGTTACTTTGCGCACCGCTGCGCCAATCCCGGCGTCACCCTGCATCATCGGCAGCGTAAGCGCATCGTTATGCGCCAGCGAAGCCGCGATAAAAGCAGGCAGCGCGCCCTGTATCGCCACAATATCGGACAGTGCCCCTCTGGTCATGGCTCTGTCCTCGTCACTTGAGATGTCATGCTCCAGGTAGTAATTCATCTGTGTTATAAGGTCGGCGATAAGCGTACCGATCTTTTGCTCTGACTTATTCTGCCTGGCATTATCCACCTCGCTTTGATGCTCATAGAGCGCCATATTGAGTTGACTGGTCGTACTAATCGTCTTATCCAGATCCTTGATGCTGGGAATGGCGTTCAGCTGAACATACTCGAATCGGGCCTGGAAGCCGTTAATGGCATACAGCGAAGCGCCAGCCAGTACACACATTGCCAGCGCGAGCAGGGCAAAAATAGAAAAGAGTCTTTTGGTAATTGTCATTGCTGGGACCTCAACGTCCATTACTGGCTTGCCTGTGGTATAGCTGTCGTACAACGCCCGCATTCACTGGATGAAGAAGGTCACGTCTTATCGAAGCTGTTATCGAGGCCACTTGTGGCCCTGGCTGAGGTTATCGGTAGTAAACAACATAAACTTTACCCCGACAGCATTTTATTCCTCTGCAAGACCAGAAAGGGGGAGAGCGGAGTCGGCTTGCGGCTGGCGCAGTGACGGCCAGCCGCTAAAGAACTTAGTGGAAAGCGTTGTTTAGCAGAATAGAGGTGATGATACCGGTGGTGGCGGCGATCAGGACGTAATTACCGTCGATCCAGGCCCAATGTTCGCCGTGAGGGGGTTCACGCAGGCCGCGCTCGTGCCAGTCGCTTACCCGATACTCATCGCCACGAAAGCGTGGCGGCACAGGCTCTCCGCGTCGGAAATCGCGGCCCTGCCAGGCAAAGCGGTCGCGTGGTTGATAGCGATCCGGCCCATGACCACGACGATCGTCGCCCCGGCTATCGTGTCCACGCCCCGGGCCATCAGCATCACCGTGCTCACCCTGATGATGCCACTGCTCTCCCGGACGCCCTTCAGCCTGGGTCACGCCAGAGAACAGCGTGCTCGCGGTGAAGAAGGTCATCAAAAATGCCAGCGTTGTTTTTTTCATGAAACTGTCCTCGGTTTGCTCACGGCTTCTGTTGCACCGCCAGCAAACTATCGACGACTCTGGCGCAGAAAAAAACCTCTAAATATCTTAAAACCCAGATACTTACGCTGTTTTACTCCGCCTTATCACTTTCTTAACAGTGTGGGGAGATTAAGGTGCTTCTCAAGCTGCCGTAATGCTCTCCATGACAAACGCCCTGACCTGCTGAACCTGTAAAATAAAGCCGTCCAGACTTTGAGCAAACAGCGTTTCATCCAGCGCGGCGAGGGGGTGTTGGCTACAGAGCCTCAGGCTCTCTTCACCATCCAGCGCCAGCCAGCATCCCCGCATGGCATTCATCTCGAAGTTCAGCGCCAGCAGCATGCGGAGTATCTCCGGCGCGACCTCCCGCTTTAGCGACTCAATCTGGCAATGAAACAGCACGCTGTCGCTCTCCGGCGGCAGTTCCACCACGGCAACCTCCTGCTGCTGCCGATCGAACAGCGCACATACGCCCTGCTTTAAACTGAGCTGAGCCCCTGTTTTGCGTCCGTACTGCATCAGGAAATGGTTAAACTGTTGCGTTAATGACATAATTATCCCTTGAGTACAAAGTGATCCTCTTGCCCATGCTTTAATGCAGCGGCAAGTTGGCTGGTAGCTTTGGCAATCCGTCCATCCAGTGAATATTGTGTTGGCGTGCTCTGATCCTCGCCATAGCTAAAGTTGATCTTGCCGAGACTGCGCTTCATGGAGACCGAGGCGTTATTGGAGCCGCCCAGCAGAAACGAGGGGGTGGCGAACCCATCGGTTTTCACCTGCGTCTTGGTAAACGCGATCGATTTCAGCCGCAGATTATCCCGATTGATTAACTCGTTCATCATCTCCCCAGGGCTATTACCCTGCTCCAGCCAGCGTTTCTCCAGCTGCTCCCGGACGTCATCTTTTAGCTCCAGCGTAACGGTAGCATCCGTGCTGACATTATCCTGTAGGGTTGCGATCAGCGACTGGAGCTGGTGGTCACTGCGCATCAGCTCGCGGATTTTAGTGGCGTTGCTGGCATTCAGCTGTCCATCAAGCAGGTGAGAAAGCTGATGCCAGAGGACCGTTGCTGTCAACTTTACTGAGATTGGCATAGGTGGGTCTGATACTCGCCGTTTTGCAACAGTCTCTTGCCCTGCTCTGCGGCCCGTTGCTGGCGGAGGTGCTTGTCAAGATCCCGTAGTACCGCCTGCTGACCATTATTAAGCCTGTTTCTGTCATGGCCGGCAAAATGCGCTACCAGGCTGTCGAGCTTCTGCCGTGGCGTCAACGGCAGCGCCGCCTCGTCATCGCTTTGATCTTTGAGTTTCTCCAGCACGCCGGCGCTGGCAGGATCGCTGAAGTTTTTCCCCAGCGTCTCCATAAGTTTGTCGATATGCAGCGCCTCCAGCGGGCGGGCATTTTTTGTCTCAAGCGACAGACTCTGTTTGGTACGGTTATCGATAGAGAGCTGCACGCTGGCGGCAGGCCCGGCAAACAGCGGTAAACGCCCGGCGTCGTCTTTGATCATTACGCCGACCGGCAGCGCAAAGTTAGCCCCGACAGAAGCTTTATTTAACCCGCGCAGGCGATTAATTACTGCGGCTGTTGGTGCTGCTCGTTGGTGCTGCTCTCCTCTTTGCGGGTAGTACCGCGTTCGCGCGTTCCCGACAGGAGGTTCACCCCGGCATACGCGCCGCCACCCGCCCGAAAGCTGGCAGGCGTCTCCTTCTCATGTTTACTGGTCAGCGTGATCCCGACCGAGGCCAGGGCGGCAGCGTTAGCATCCAGGCTGACGCTCATCACATCCCATGCTTAACGCTATGGTTAATGCCGCGATTCATCAGCGTAAGCGGATCCAGCGTTCCGTCGGTAAGCCCCTGAATAAACGCGGGCAGTTCGGTTTCGGTGATATCAAAACTCACGCTGTTCTGTTTTTCACATCCAGCGGCGTGGCCGCGACGATTCCGCCAAGACGCACGGCAGGCGCCAGATTACGTTCATGATCGATGGGTACGGCGTGTGCTGACTCTTTCATGTAATCGCTCAACAGATTGTAACCAAAACCGCTGAATGCGGTCATACCGCCGCCGCCATCGCGGCCAAAACTCACCGTGATGCCCCCTTCACCACGCGTCAGGCTCATGTTATAACCGCGATCGAGGTTGACTCTGCCGCCCACTCCGGCGATCACCTGGGTACCGGGAACCCCGGTAATGGTTGTCGCTGCACCGTAAGCACGGCTAAATGAGATACTCTCGCCCTTCTCCATCGACAGCACGGTCTCCTCCATCCGCCGGGCCAGCGTCTGTTGATCTTCAGCCTGCATCACGTTCGGGTAGTGACGTTCATACCGTGATTTTCTTTGCTGAACGCCTTGGTCATCGATTTGATCGCGTCGTAGTTGGATTCCAGCTTATCGTTGCCGGTGAACCCCTGACTGGTTACCTGCTTAATCGGGTTAGCCCCCACTCGCTATCCCGCAGCTGACGAAACTCGCTGCCCAGCACACTCAACTCTTGCTCTCGCGCCTCGCCCTGAAGCGCCATTGCGCTGGCCAGGCGTCGGTGAGATCGTGCATTTTTGCATTGGTCAGGCCATCCAGAATTAAACGGGATTTGACCAGTCCCAGACTGTCATGTTTGTCACGCTGCAACCCCAATGGGATCTCTGAGGCTGACTTCTGATGTGAAAGCCTTACCCCGTCAGACTGTAGCGAGGAGATTGCCAGCTGGGCCAGGTTGCCTTTACCGCACGGCTGCAAAGCAAAAAGCTGAGCCAGTTTAGTGGTTAAATCCTCATGCCTGCTGCTGGCGGGGTTCAGCGTGGCGGTCAGCGTATTGAGCGGCGCTTTAATCCCGCCCGGCGTGTTGCCATAGTGCTGCAGTAGCAGACCCGCCCTGATGGGCCGCGCTCTCCGCCAGGGTGGTATTAAAGGCCTGCATATCGCCAAACCATTCAGGCAGGTCAGGCTGGGCGGCAAGGGTTTCAACTTCAGGCTCAGCGGCTCTTCCGGCCTGAGCGACCCGGGCGTTTCAACCCGCTGAAGCTGATCCAGGTGCTGATTAAGATCGTCCAGCTGCTGGTGCTGTTGCTGATAGATCGCGGACAACCCCTGACGGCCGCCGTGGGCATGCTGAATAAGATTTCCCAGATTCTTAAGCGGACGCGGTGCGGCCAGCGAGGGACGAAACACAAAGGTACTGAGGCGAGTACGGAAAGGCGTATGAACCTTGTGTCCGTCATGACCAGACTGCCCGAAAGTATTGACTTCACGCTTAAAGGTGAGTCCGGTTTTACCCAGCCTGGCATCACGGGTGGCAGAGCTGAGCCGGTCATAATGATGATCGGCCAGGTTTTCCGTGTCCCGATCGCCCACCGTGATCCCGGTTGAAATCGCTTTCCAGTCGCCACTCTCCAGAGCCAGCGTCTTACCGTTGTCCAGTTCCAGCAGCAGATGGCCTTTCTGACTCGTCTGCACTCTTTTCGGCTTCGCTTCAGTGGCGGATCCTTCAGTCGCGCTCTCCTCACCACGAGGCAGCACAGGCAGCCGCTCTTCACGCATCTGCGTAACCTCTCCCTTTTCCCAGGCCTGTTGCGGCAGGCTGAAAAGCTGGCCCCGATCGCTCAGCAGAAACAGCTGGTTATCCGGGCCCAGAGCGATGTCGCTGAGTTTGTGCTGCTGGTGAGCCTGACGCGAATCGATAAGGTTGAGTGGCCGGTTCATCGCCTCGCTTAGCGTTTGCTGGTTCAGGCGTTAGCGTCATCTTTTTGTCCCGGCGACTTTCGCTATCCACCTGATGAAAATGCAGATCGCCATTATCCTGTAAGGTCAGATAACGTCCGCTATCCAGCACCGCAGCGGCCAGCGTTTTCTGATTTTTATCCAGCCCCGGCAGCGCTAAATCCTCACTGACACTCTTTTTGACCTGGTGAAGCGCAAAAACATTCTGATTTAAGTTGAGTTTGTTACTGGAGAGATTGACCTTAAGACGCTTGAGCTGATTATCTTTCAGCACCCAGGCCTGACCATCCTGCCCGGCGATAAGTCGATCGGCTTTCACTTCAGAAGCCTCCCACTGGTGGGTGGTTTCGTTGAAGAAGTGAACTTTATCCTCCTGTAGCGCCAGTTTGCTTGCCATGCCGAGCGACACCACCTCTGCACGGCTGGGGAGATCGTTGCCAGCCCTTTCTGAAAATCCATCACCAGACTGTCGCTAAGATTCCAGCTGGAGGCTGGCTGCGGCTGAAGCGGTGTCAGGTTCAGTGCTATCGCGTGTTGTCGATCCATGCCATCTTTCACTATGGCATGCAGGCGGTCGCCCTCGCCCTGGATAAAATCGGTGACATGAAAGCGCTCGCCGACAACATCGGCAATCTGCCGGTGCAGCTGATTGCGTAAGAGCTGATGCTGCTCAGCGCCAAAATCCAGTGTCGCTGCCTGTTCGTCGGGAGCACTGGCAACTCGTAAACGGCCGTGGTGATCGGCGGCGATCGTCAGACCGCCGGTCTGGGCCAGGCTGGCCAGCGTGGTGCCAGGAGGGGAAAGCGACAGCGTGCGGTGTGCTTCAGCGGGACTTTCTGTGTCAGGAAGCCACTTCACGCGCTGCTCTTTGCTCTTTTCCTCCGTCAGCAACAGCAGCGCCTGCCCCTCTTTCGCTACCGAAAAAGTGTTTATTTTTTCTTCGATATGCGGACTTTGCGTCTGATTTTGCACGTTATACAAGTGATGCCCGTCATGGACGAGGTAAAGCCGGTTATCGGCCTGGCGGGAGAGTTTGGTGTGATCTTTCTCGCGATCAAGAAGCGGAAGATCCACCTGCTTCCAGCCCTCGTTCTGCGACGTCATCTGATAAAGTTTATCTTTGTGCAGGCGGAACTCCGTGGTTCCTGCGGCGGTACTCTGCGGATAGAATCCGGAAGCTGACTGAGGATCGCCCTGTCCGGCAGCGCAATTTCAGTGGCGGTACGGCCAGCGGGCGCACCGTTACGGCTGATCCCCACGCGATTATGATTTTCATCTGGCGTCAGCGCATGATCCGTGACGATGGTATGCCTGGAGAAGGAGCCCGCCCGCGTCTCTTCACGCTGCCACTCTGGTTTGGCTTTGCTGTGCGCCACGCCAATAAGACTGTTGGGAGAGGAGTGCAGCGAAAGGAGCCGCCCACTGTCATCCAGTAGCGTGTGCTGCTGAAGATCGGTGCTGGAGGCGATAGCCTGGTACTGCATTTTGGCATGACCCAGCGTCTGTGCGATCAGCGCCCGCTGGGGGCTTCGCGCCTCGGGGGCTGCGATCAGCAGCTGGCGTTGACTGTCCAGGCGCAGCGTGACAGCGGCGGTGATTGGGGGGGCGGCTTGCGCACTATCGGAAGAGGGGCGTGCGGGCGGAGGTTGAACCGTTCCGGCAGCGTGTTGAGCGTTTGTATTGACCATTTGCGCACTGTTCGCCGCAAGCGGCTGAGCAGATGGATTCGGCGCACCGCCTGATGCGGGCGGCTGGGCATTAACAGGGGGTGCGCTGCTTGCCGCTGGCGGCTGGGCATAGGGGTCTGGCGCACTCTCTGATGCGAGTGGCTGAGCAGATGGATTCGGCGCACCGCCTGATGCAGGCGGCTGGACATTAACAGGGGGTGCGCTGTTTGCCGCTGGCGGCTGAGCATAGGGGTCTGGCGCACTCTCTGGTGCGGGCGGCGCATGCAGTGAGTCCAGTCCGGCCTGTAGTTCCCGATCCAGCCAGCCCGCCTGCGACATGCGCAGCGGAACATTTAACCGATCCAATGGCTGCATCTCAACAGCTTCGGCCGTTGCCTGCGACTCCGCTCTGGTCACCGATCTGCCAGGACCAGCCGATACCGCAGGCGTGACGCCGCTCCCCGCGGAACCACGGCGAAACAGCGCATGTTGGGAAAAAGCTTTAAAACGGCTAAACCCCGTGGCGCGCGGGCCCGTCCTCTGATGAAGCCCCTCTACCGATGGCGCACCCTGAGTACGAGCATTACCCGCCAGCGTACCGCCGCCCGTTTGTCTGGCCCGCATATCCTGCTGCGTCAGCCCCGGTTGAGTTCTCTCCGTTCGCTGAACGTTTTGTAGTGCTGCTGCGTTAAATGCTGTTCTGATCCCCGTTACCACGATGTTCTCTCCGGCGAGTGAAAGCGTCTTTCGCTTTTTCTGTGTGGAGAGAAAACCGGCCCGGTTCCGTGAAATATTTATGATGATTACAGATAAGGATGGTGCTGAAACGGCATAATCTGCCCGCCTGATGTAGCAGGAGCACGCCGGTAAAAATGTTTAGTGCAATAATTTTGAATACCGGTTACTTTTACGTCATAATCATCAACATAGCTTAAGTATTTTCACCCAAACCTCAGAGGAAGAGATGAGAAAAAAAAGCGTTGTTTCAAGCCTGCTGGCATTAATCGCAGCATCTGCGACACAGGCCGCGGATTTTACCCCGCAGATAAACAACCCCCATCCCAATATTGTGTTAATTCTTGCTGAAGATATGAATGCAAGGCTCGGCAGCTATGGCGATCCCAATGCCGTAACGCCGAATATTGACGCGCTGGCGAAGGTGTCTGTCCGGTTTACGCATGCGTTTACAATGGCCGGAGTCAGCGCACCCTCACGCGCTGGCCTGATCACCGGTATGCCGCCCGCAGCAACCGGGCTACAGCATATGCGCACCAAATCGTTTGAACATCCCTATCTTGGCGTACCGCCTTCCTGGGTCAAGGCTTATCCTGAACTGCTGCGCCGCAACGGCTATTTTACCTATAACGACACCAAAACGGATTACCAGTTTTCTCCGGGTGCTGTTCTGGTCGGGCCATTTAGCCTCTGGGATGCCCATGGTTCATATGACAATATGGATGATTTAAAAGTCCCGATGGCATGGCGAAATTATGATTTAAAAAATAAACCTTTCTTTATCAATCTGAATCCCAAATTACTCATGAGTCTGGGCTGTTTACCAAAGAAAATGCCGGCCCGGATGGGCAGATTGCAGTAAAACGTTGGGATACCCTGCGATCCTTTTATACGCTACCAAATATCGATCCTGGCAAACTCACTATCGACCCTTACTGGCCTGATACGCCGGAAGTGCGGCAGGAGCTTTGCGCTGTTTTATAAAAATATCAACGTGATGGATCAGCAGGTAGGCAATATTATCAAAGGTCTGAAACAGGATGGGTCTCTGGAACAATACCATCGTTATTTTTGCCAGCGACAACGGTGATGGCCTGCACGACACAAACGCGAGGGTTATGATTCGGGGACGCATGTACCTTTAATTATTCACCTACCGGATAAATATAAACCAAAAGGCTGGAAAGCAGCGGGGCGACAAGGATGACCGGTTAGTCTCTTTTGAAGATCTGGCGCCGACGATCCTGGGTTTTACGGCACACCTGTACCCTCTTATATGAACGGGTATAACCTTGCCAGTAATGATGTTGGCGAGCGGAAATATCTCTTTCGGAACGTGGTCGTATGGGCTCAGGAGCATTACGCTCTTATTTCGTTCGTGACCGACATTATCAGTATGTACAGAATATCGACAAAACCGCTAACGGCTTTAATCTTCATTACCGCAATCAGGTGGTCACCAACAAACAACTCAACGAAAAACATCAGCAAGGAACCCTCTCCCCTGAACAGGAAGGCCTGGTTCACCAGCAAGCCAGATGAAGAGCTTTATAATATCGATTCCGATCCCTGGCAATTAAATAACCTGGCCGCAGAGAAATCCCAGCGCGTCAAAACTGCTCTTTTATCGTAAAAAGCTGGAGGAGTGGCGTAATCAGTTCAATGATCATGGCATCATTCCTGAATCACAAATGGTTAAAGATATTCAGGGCGCTGACGCTCAACGCCTGTGACCCTGGGGCCAGTGGCTGAATATAATGCTTTAACCAACAAAATCTATATCGCCAGCCGCACTGAAGGTGCATCTATTGGCTACAGCACCGATGGAAAAACCTGGCAACTCTATACCGGGGCCTTTATGCCGCCAGCAGGCGTCAAGGATATTGCGATGAAAGCAATACGTTATGGTTGGGATGAGAGTGACGTCGTTCACTTTACGCTGCCATAACCGCAGCGGTTACCTTAATCGGTAACCGCTATTTTTTCGTTCGCACTTTACGCTACAGGTGACAACCCAATCATGAACCCCATCAGTAATTTTCAGCTAATGGCTAAACCCACCGGTTCAGCATGTAATCTCAACTGCACTTACTGTTTTTACCTGGAAAAAGCAGAGTTGTATCCCGAGCGGAAAAGCCATATGAAAATGGAGAGCCGCACGCTGGAGAATTATATCCGGCAGACCATTGAGGCTCAGCAAGGGGATATTGTCGATTTTATCTGGCAGGGAGGGGAGCCAACTCTGGCTGGTCTCGATTTCTATCGCGAAGCGGTGGCACTACAAAAAATCTATGGCGGGAAAAAACTAATTAATAATTTCTTCCAGACCAATGGCATTAATATTAACGATGAGTGGGCCATTTTTTTCCGGCAACATAAATTTCTGATTGGCATTTCACTGGATGGCGATCGTATCAGCAACGATGCCTGGCGTCTTACCCGCGGCGGTAAAAGTTCGTTTGATGCCGTGATGCGTGGGCTCGCCGTCCTGAAAAAGCACCAGACTGCATTCAATACGTTAACCGTGGTGAATGCTGACAACGTCCAGCGCCCCCTTGAGATTTACCACTTTCTGAAACGTATCGGCAGTCGCTATATGCAGTTTATTCCGCTTATCGAACGCCAGGCCGCGCAGGCAGACGAACATGGATTAACCCTTATCCCCCCCGATTTTAATGGTCAATGCCGTGTTACGGAGTGGTCGGTACCCCCCGTGAAGTGGGGGAAATTTATGAATCTCATTTTCGACCACTGGATTGCACACGACCTGGGTACCATTTTTGTTATGAATTTTGAACAGACGCTGGCCAAACTGAATGGTCAGAAAAGTAGCTGCGTGATTAATGAAACCTGCGGTGAGAATCTGATTATCGAAGCTAACGGCGACATTTATTCCTGCGATCATTTTGTTTATCCCGAGAACAAACTGGGGAATATTAATCATGACGACCTGAGACAATTGATCCATTCATCTCAGCATCAACGTTTTGGTAACCATAAACTCACTGGTCTCAGTCAGGCATGCCTGAGCTGCTCTGTTCGGCCGGTCTGTAATGGCGGATGTCCCAAACACCGTTTTGCGCTCTCAGAGAGTGGTAAATCTGATAAACACTATCTGTGCGAGGGTTTCTCTACGCATCTTTTATATGTCTTGCCGCGCATGCAGGCGCTGCTGCAACACTTAGCTGAAGGAAAGAAAATCAACGCAATAAAAAGAGCATTAAAAAATAGTAAAACCGGTTAACTCACCCCGAAACAAGCTCTTATCCAAAAAAGTTGTTAGCTCTCTCTGGGATTTTTTGCAGAAACGCTGATTTAAACACTGGGATATCTTCTTTGATCAAAAGGGAATTTAATATGATCTCATTATACTCAGACATACAGGAAACATCATTTTTTTGCAAACTCAACAGAATGTGTTCGCGTTTTTGGCAGCAAGCAGGATTGAAAAAAATATTTAATCCTCCTGCTTACCGTAGTTTAAAAGAGTGCTATTCAAGCAGCAACAGGTCAGGAACAGAGCATGTGGCCTTGTCTGTTTTTATATAAGCATAGTATCGACCCAATGTCCCCGTCATCAGCGATCTCTCTTCTGCTGGATTTGAAATGTCAAACAACTGACGATGGGGCGAAATTTCAAGACGTTCTCGTGAATTTTCGATCACAGCATTACCATAAGCACCATGACAAAGGGAGGGATGGCTATTTTCCTCGCGAAGCTCTCGTGTACTCTCATAATGCGTAATATCAGCATGAATAAGCTGAAGAGTTTCTTCTGGCAGTTTCGTGGTTTCTCGCAGCAAAGCTTGCCTGGCCATGAAAATCCCTGCGGCACCGTGGCACCAGGCATTGAAATCAACTTCCCGTTCATTATTTCTAAAATCCCGCCATCCATCAGATATCTGCTGCTCTTGTTCGTATAGCAGGGCATTCTGTATCATTTTCACTGTATCATGCTGATAGTTGATTTCATTGGCTAGTGCCAGACTATAAATCACCCCTGAGTTACCATGTGAGAAGCCTGTATATTTTTTCCCCCATGTGACTGTTCCGCTATCAAGGATAATTTGATGCCTCCTTATAAGATCCACCAATGATGTTATTGCTGAAAAAACAGCCTTATCAGCAGTTATTTTATACATCCTGGTGCAAATTATTAGTATTCCTGCCGCACCACTAATTACGTCGATCTCTGGCTTTTTGAGTGCATTTATAGTACTAACAATGTCGAATATGATCTCTTTAAATATATCAGCGTACGCTTTAGAAATATATTTAGTCATCAGATAGGCGATATACAGTAGCGAACCTTTCGACTCAAAAGCACCATAGCCTCCCTTTTTAATGGCAGGGCTATGGGCGATCGACTTATGAACCCTGTTAAATAAAGAGTCGACATCATGCCTGTTCACAGCTTTTTCATCTATGATAAATAAACAAATTTTAAGAAAAACAATACCGCATAACCCACTGTAAATGTTATTTTCCGAGTGGACTATAGCTAAGTTACCATTTTGTGCCGTTTTCAGATTTAAGCCAGTAAAATTATTTTTATATAAAAAGCCATCAGCCAGGATGAAATTTAAAACACTATTAAGCTGGTCATAAGTCGGGATGCCGACTATTTTATTCCGCGGAAAGATTGTCTCAAGTGAAATTCGAATAAGTTTTCGCTGAAAATCAAGACAACTTTCATCATTGACATCAGCAATATGCTCATGGAGACAATTGAACATCTTATATTGGTTAACGTCGACAGGTTTGTTGTTGATAGTAAATTCACCCTGATTGAGATTATATGAGAAGAGAGGGATGCGATCTTCCATGAGAGAATGAAACTCTTCTTTCAGAATAGATTCATCTATATCCTCTTTATAAATCAGAGTTGAAATCAGCATCTCCCTACTGATTTCCGACATAATAAATCGAGGATGTTTGGCCAGAAATAATATTTTTGCGTATTCTTTAGACGATCGAAAAAGAACGCGACTACTGATGTTTCTTTCAGTTTTAATGGTCGCTAATAATTTTTTATACTCTGATGAGAAAATTTCAACAGCTTGATTGAAGCCAAGCATTATCTCATCTTTTATGATATTGAAATCAATGGAATCTACATTTATATCCGGTGAGTTAAAGTATCTTTTGGTGTGATCTATAATTTCATTTTGATGAATTTTACCTGAAGCATCCTGCTTAAGCTCGATCCTTTTAAACTCAATTTTGCTCTCATCATTGAGACCTATGCCGCAGCGGAAGATATCTCTTTCAGAAGCGTTCAGAGCAGGAATAAGGCATGTGTTGAGAACACTGTCTGAAAATATGTTGCCATCATTTTTCTTCACATTAACAAACAAGCATTCTGAATCTATAACATAAGGTACGCCACCTTTTACTATAATATTTTCAAAATGAAAGTCATACCCATAAAGTAACCAGGAAAGCGCGAGGAGATGCCCAATCCCCTTGTAATAGAGGTAGATGTCATCAAGAACAACGGGAGAAGTTGGTTCGATAAATTGATGCCAGCTATAGCTTTCCTTATCAAGGGTCAGAGGCAGCCCAATATTAAAATTCATTTTATCAATTATTTGAGTAAGGATTCTTTCATTGCAGGCGTTTCTGGGTTTGTAAATGAACTTCCCTATAGTCGTTCCTACCATCACCACAGACTTACCACTTTCATGAAAATCGCCGAGAGATAGCTGCATGTCTGTGATTTCCACCCTGCCCTGATGATTATTCCATTTCTTCAACTCATGATGATCGCGAGCAAAGGCAGAGAGAATATCAATAATCACCCTGTCCCAGTGTTCAACTTTCTGTTTTAATAATCGGATCATCACGGGGTAAGCGGATGCAAATGACTGCCAGTAATCTGTATTAAAGGAAGGACGTACTTCTGCATTTAAAGAAAAATCAATAATAGCCGCATTTTTAAAAATATCGTTTAGCTCCTCTTTTATCTGTTTTCCTATTATCCCCGCTAGTTCTTGTGTATTTTTTACTAAGGAAGTTTCTTTTTTTATTATTCGATAAACTCGTTGGAAACTATAAATATCACAAGCTTCTTCAAGAACATTTAAAGTTGTCTCACCAGTTAAGCTCTCACAGATGCTAAAAAGTCTCTCCAGACAACCATAGCCAGTTTGAAGATGTAGATCATGGGCCATTTCAAGCTCAGTGAGTTTTTTACCTGTTATGCTTTCAATGGCATATTCTGCGTGTTCATATCCATCCTTCAGGATGGATAGGTTTTCTTTATACATATTCATTATTAAGACCCAACGTCAGTAAGTTTGCTTCGGCAACACCCGATATTTTCGGGGAAGGTGCTAATTAGCAATAATCCGTTAAGGCGGCGCTTAATATTCTGATTTCGTTTATAAATCCTGATTACGTTCTCTATCAGAACAGCGGTTAAAAAGAAAAAACCTCCACTAACTTAAAGGATGCTCTACGGAGATATTATTCTTACCGAATCATCCGTTAATTTTTTCTACGCGATAGTCAGCGATGGGTTCTTTGATGAAAGCAATTATACACTCACTGAATATCACTCACTTAACTTTCGTAAAAACCCCCTACCATTTTCAATGGAGGGGGGAAGGCATCATTTTCGACTATTAAAACAAAATGTCGAACAACTTAGCTCAGTACATATTGTTTCCTCTTTAGCTCGTATCTCTTTGATAGATTGAGCCACATCACCGAAAAGCATAAATAATTTTTCCATTATTTTCTCCATAATGTTATTTAAACCATGTACCTCGTCGGTGCCCACTAATATAGTGGACAATATTAAAATAGTACAAAGATTGATATAGTCAATCACAGAACTATGCTCTCCCTACCCGGATGGGGTTATCTCACTAAGATTTTTCTCAGATAAAACCCATTTTTATGAGATAAAAGATGGCTGGCGCTCTCTTAGATTCATGACGCGTTTATGCACGCCCCCTCGGATACAGGGCGGCTTATTAAGCTGAATCAAAACAGGATTTCTTGCTAAATGGAGAAATCATTCGGCTTTAACTTCTGCGCAAATGGCCAAACCAATGGATGTACAATAACCGATAGTGAGCAAATATAATTAGCGCCAAAGGTAGATAAAAAACTCTGCGTCGTAACGCAGATATGGTGTGCAGTTGACAGAGTATAATTTTACCAGAAGCGAGCTTAAGGACAGGCTAAAAGTGCGGATAACGCTATGCTGTAAGGTCGGGATATTGATCTGATTACGCCACCTCTATTAACAAACTGACTCTCCTGCCTCCATAATCCTCTTGCCATCAGTACCACCCTGCCCCCTATCCGCAACGAGCGGGTTCCCGAAGCCCTTCAGAAACATAAAGTCGCCACCGCTTTGTTCAGAGCAACAGTTACACGGATCGGGCAAGCCAGATGCCGAAAAATGTCGCGACAAAAGAAAAACCCCACCTGAAAAGTGGGGTTTGTCAGCCGTTTGGAGAGGCGCCGGGCCTCTCTTTCAGCGCACATAAAACAAGCCAGGCCTATTTTTTTAATCTGTTTCTGACGTCGGCTACCTCACCAGCGGTCACCGGGGAGGCGCTGTTGCTCCAGCCCTGACGAACAAAGGTCGCCAGCTTTGCCACCTCCTCATCGCTGAGACGTTGGGCAAACCCCGGCATCACCAGCGTTGAGGGTGCCCTGGCGGTAGAGGGCTGCTGCGCACCGGCCAGAATGGTATGGATCAACCCACCCGGAGCGCTGGCGTTGACAATCGTCGCCTGATCCAGCTCAGGGAAGATGCCTGGCGCGCCTTTACCGGTCACGAAGTGACAGGCACCACAGTTATCCAGATAGAGCCGCTCACCGGCAGTGAGATTTTTTGCGGCCGTAAGCTTTTGCTCTGTCGGGCTGACCGCCGTTGCCTGCGCAGCCGGGTCCGCCAGGTTGCCGCCCAGGAACTTTATATAAGCTGCAATCGCTTTCAGATCCGCGTCGCCTATATAGGCGGTACTGTGCTCAACCACAGAAGTCATCTCGCCCCCCACCGCCGCTTTATCATTACGGCCAGTCGCCAGGTAATCGACGATCTCCTGCCTGCTCCAGCGCGGCAGGCCGCGTAGGGAGGGCACCTCCCAACCATTCAGGTTACCGCCAGCCAGGAACTGTTCGTCGGCACTGCTGAGCGCTTTTTCATTCATGCCGAAACCGCGAGGCGTATGACAGCTGCCGCAGTGGCCCAGGCTTTCCACCAGGTAAGCGCCACGGTTGACTTCAGCATAAGCTCCGCCGATGGGCTGGAACGGTTTATCGGAGGCAAAAGCCCAGTTCCAGAAACGCATCCCCCAGCGCTGACTGAACGGGAAGCTGAGATCGGTTTCAGGCGGTTGCTCCGCGCTCGGCTTCACACCCTGCATAAAATAGCGATAAAGCGCACGCATATCCTGGTCGTTGATTTTGGCGTAGTCGGGATAAGGCATTGCCGGATAGAGACGCGTGCCGTCTGGCAGCACGCCCTTGCGTACCGCATCATTAAACTGCTGCTGAGTATAGTTGCCGATGCCGTGCTCTTTGTCCGGCGTGATGTTGGTCGAATAAATAGTGCCCAGATTCGACTCAATCGCCAGGCCACCGGAAAAGGCGGGTTTACCGGGAATCGAATGGCAGGCGCTACAGTCACCCAGACGGGAGATATATTCGCCCTGCTTCACCAGCGCCGCATCGTCAGCCTGGACTGTTTGCGTAAAACCAGCACTCAGCAGCAGCGCACTGGCGATTAAAAAACGCGTTAGTTTCATCTTCATATCGCCTATGCCTGTACCAGTGGGCCGGGGTTTTTCAGATAGCGATCTTTGATCGCCTGCGCCGCCAGCAGCGTGATAGCGCCAATGGTATCGGTGGGGTTTGCCTGGAAGTTCTGCGGAAACGCATTACCGCCCGGCACAAAGACATTATGAACATCCCAGCTCTGCAGGTATTTATTCAGCGCGGAGGTTCTGGGGTTATCGCCCATTACCGCGCCGCCCACGTTGTGGGTGGAGACATATTTGGTGAGGTCAAAGTGCGCATCCATCGGCAGGAAGCTTTCGCTATAGCTGTCCGGGTTTAGCTCTTTAGTGATATTGCCAACAATGCCTTTCAGGTATTGCTGTAGCTTAAGCTCGTTCTCTTTCCAGTCGAAGGTCATGCGCAGCAGCGGGTAGCCATACTCATCTTTGTAATTCGGATCCAGATCGAGATAGATATCGCGATAAGACTGACAGGTTGTCGTGATGCTGATCTTCATGGAGTGGCCATACCACTCCTCCAGTCCCTGTTTCCAGCCCGCGCCCCAGGTCGGCGTACCCTTTGGCAGCGCTGTGCTGATTGGCGTACCGGTGGCCTGAGAACTGTGGATCTTAGCCCCGCCGATAAAGCCCAGAGAGGGGCCATCAAAGTTGCCTGGCGAGATGTCGTTAAACATCTGGCCCGTTGCGCCCGCCGTGGCGAACGGGTTGAAGTTTTTATCTTTAAAGAACAGCGTGGAGCCGCCGTTGCTCAGGAAAGCGTAGTTGCGGCCAACCACCCCCTCTTCCGTGATCGGGTTATAAGGTTTGCCAATGCCGGAGAGCAGCATCAGGCGCACGTTACAGAACTGGAAGCTGCTCAGCACCACGATTTTAGCGGGCTGGAAGCACTCATTGCCCTGTTCATCGATGTAGATAACCCCTTTGGCTGTTTTCTTATCCTCGTGCAGCACCACTTTCATTACGTTAGCATGGACTTCATATGAGAAGTTATCCATCCGCTTCAGCGCATCCATCACTGCCGTTTGCGGCGAGGCTTTCGAGTAGTTCAGGCAGGGATACTTACTGCAATAACCGCAGTAGTTACAGGGTGCGATCTGGTTCCCGTAAGGGTTAGTCCAGGCACGGGAGACACAGGCAGAGGGGTTGGGGAACGGGTGATAACCCATTTTTCTGGTGACGTCGGCAAACAGGGTGGTGTTCAGCGTATCTTCAAGGGGCGGCAGTGGATAGGGCTCAGAGCGTGGCCCTTCAAACGGGTCGCCCCCTTCCAGGATCTGCCCGCGCAGGTTACCGGTTTTGCCCGATTGCCCGCAGATATTCTCAAACCGGGTGTAGTAAGGCTCAATCTCATCCCAGGTAAACGGGAAGTCCATGATGCGCATATCTTCCTGCAGAATACCCGGCTTGTAGGCCTCATCCGCATAGGTCTTGAGTTTGATATCGGTTGGCGTTGGACGGATCAGCACTGCCGTCCAGTGCAGGCCAGAGCCACCTACGCCGGTGCCCGGGGCGAAAGCGCCCCATTTACGGGTTGGCAGCGCGGTTTCACGCATATTATAGCGAACGGTCACCGCGGCTTCTGCCGGCGTAGCCATCACCTTATTACGCACTGCGTAGGCGTATTCGTCTGCCGGTTTCGGGTAGGCGAACGCTTCATATCCGCGATCGCCGCCGCGCTCCAGCGCACGGACTTTCAGCCCGGCCAGCGCCAGTTCGATACTCATCAGTGAGCCAGCCCAGCCCAGGCCGACCACCACAACGTCGACTTCTTCTTTATTTACGGTTGCCATCTTAAATTAATCACTCTCAAAAAAACGGAAGTTCACTCAGGCCTGCATGCCCAACAGGCTGACCGGGCCAAGCGGATAGGGAACGTTGTGCTGCTTCACCCATTCGGTAAAGCTGGCACGCGCGCCGGGAAAGCCGATGGCGATCCACGCCTTCATGCCTTTGTTTCCGCCATAAATAGGATCGGCAAGATAACCATGTTTGGTATCGCTCAGCAGTCCGCTAAAGAACTGCGATCCTTTCAGTGCCGCTTCGCCCAGTTCGGAGAAGCTGAGAGTGTTCTTCTGAAGCTGTGTCAGTACGGCGTCTTTATCCGCATCTGAAAGTTGGTGGAAGGATTTTTGATGATTATTCTGGCACCAGCTCTCTACCAGTTTGATACCGGTCTTATAGATCTGCTGCGGGCGGAACGGGATCTGGTAGCCCATGATCGCGGGTGCGCTAGTGTTAAACGGCCCCTGCATATAGATTTCCGATCCCATATCGCTGTGCATTTGCTGATCGATAAAGACAGGAACATTGGTTTCCAGCGCGCCGGGCGCCTTGCCCTCACCGCCAGCCGGAATCAGACGATCGCAGGCAGCCATAATAAACTGCCATTCATCTGCGCTAAAGAAGATGGGTTTATAATCCACCAGCTCAGGAGCGGCCATCTCAGCGGCCTGAGCGGCAGTGATCCCCTTAAGCACCATATCGCCCAGCGGTAATGCCAAAAGCGAACCGATTAAAAACTTACGACGGGTAGTTTCTTTTTGAAGCAGCATAACATCACGACTCTCACATGATAATAAAATGTAATCTGAGTTAATAATTATCGTTGTTTGCGAATTATCGTGTAATGCTATGGATATATGGGTTACAGAATGTAAAATTTAGATTCAATCTGTTTATAGTTAAGTTTTTATCACCTTGTTAAATTTCACTCCAAAGAGGATAATGCCCTGTTATGATTAAAAAAACGTCATATCCCTGCTTATTGTGCTGATTTTCCCCTTTTTCCCTGCAAACTGTCTGGTTATAATGAAATAGCGTGATTATGCCAGCACTAAATAAATGGAAAAAAATCGTCTCAGCTTTCTATTTAAAGGCCACTAAAACAAGAGGTGAAAGCAACTAACTGGCAAGCAAACTTATCGCATCTATTGCCGATAACGGCAATATTAATGCCAGGCCATTAGTCGCGATTCCGATGGGTGTGGAGAGAATAAACATTACTCTCCGGCGGACGCTCTTCAGCAGGGGAAAAATGGGCGTTGTAACGCTGACGAAATGCCTGCATCTCCTGGGCATCCGGCTCCAGCTCACGCAAAAAGGTCATCGCCAGACGAATATGTTCACTACTGAGGTCGGCAGGCAACCAGGCATTACGCAGCACGCCGCGCCAGAAAGCCAGGTTCTCATCAGATTCATCAACTATAAATCCCTGCCAGATAAGTAGAACGCTGGCACCATTGGCAATATGCGCCTCATTGTCGCGAGCCAGGTACTGCACAAATTCTTCGCCCGGGGTTCTGCCCATAGCGCTTATCAACGATTCGACGTGAACCGGCTCCAGGTTCAGCCGTTTGCTCAGCGCGCCGATCGCGCGGCGCGTCTGCGAGTTGAGTACGCGAAATCCAATGATAAAAACGACCACCAGGGTCGCAAGCATAAGCCAGATCATTCACTATCCTGTTTGGGGGGCACCCTTGTATAGGGGCCGCGCTGTCAGCGGGGTGTCAGAGTAACAGCAGCCTGTTGCCACTGGCAACAGGGAGAAAAGGCAGCCCCAGGACGGCCTTAAGATTAGCGCTTATTCATGCAGCAGAGGTGAGATAAGCGGCTACCGGCACAGCGTGTGTTTGCTGTGAGTAGCGCATCAGGGGAAGCGAAGGAGATGAAATTCTGCACGCTTTTAACAGGGTGACCGAAAGAATCTAACCCGCAGGCCAGAGCGGCCTCAGTCAGCTTTAGCCACCTCTGCCGCCCTGCTTTTCCGCATGCTGGCAGAGTAAGTAAGGCGGGATACTACTGCCCTTTTTCTCTGAGGATCAGCGAGTCGCTTCTTCCAACACTTTGTGGATCACCGCTGAGAGCTGGTTAATCTCAAATTTGGCCACGTAGCCATTCGCACCGACTTTGCGTACATGATCTTCGTTAGCGCTACCGGATAGAGAGGAGTGGATCACCACGGGAATATCGCGCAACGTAACATCACTTTTGATATTACGGGTCAGCGTAAAGCCGTCCATCTCCGGCATCTCCAGGTCGGTCAGAACCATCGAGATCTTATCGCGAACAGACACGCCCTCCTCTTTGGCCTGGCGCGCCATCACTTTAATTTGCTCCCACGCCTCCAGACCGGTGTTGTGCATCTTCGCGGGGATCCCCATCGCCTTCAGGCCCTGCTCCAGCATCTGGCGGGCCACCTTTGAATCTTCCGCCACAATCGCCACGGAGCCGGGACGGATCGCAAACTCTTTCAGCTCAATGTCGCCCTCTTTAACTTCCCGAACCGAGGGGATAACGTCATGCAGGATCTGCTCCACGTCCAGAACCAGCGCCATAGCTGTGTTCTGATGGTCGTTGTTGAGACAGGCGATGCTGGTGATGTTACGGCTGCTCACGCCGACTTCGGCGGCATGTACCTGGCTCCAGTCCAGACGTACAATATCCTCGACTGATTCCACGGCAAACGCCTGCGTACTGCGGGCATACTCAGTCACCAGGATCAGGTTGAGTCCGGTGGTCGGCGTACAGCCCACCACCGCCGGAAGATCGATAACCGGAATAAACTGGCCACGGATATTGGCCATTCCCAACAGCGGCGACTTCATGCCGGCGGCTTTGGTAATGGTGGTCATAGGCACTATTTCACGCAGCTTGAAAACGTTGATGCCGAATAACTCTGATTTCTCTTCATTCAGATCGGTGCCCAGACGAAACACCAGCAGTTCAAATTTGTTTGATAAGGCCAGATTAGCCCGCTCGTCGATCTCTTTCTGAAAGTTATCCATCGTTACCCTCTACGTTAACAGTGTACGCCGCGGAGTCATGCACTCGCAGGTCAGGGCCCGATCTTGCTTCCTGAACGCCGTTGCGCGCGTTAAATCATTCTTATTAAGTTATCGGCAGCACGCGAAAAAATTACAGGGTCGGGCGGAAAACAGGTAAGAAATTTAGGAGGTGCGTTAGCGTGGAGGCAGGCGGAGTACACCGGAAGAGCAGCCTCTTCCGGTAGAGCAGAGGCTTATTTTAACGCGCTAATCATGCAGACTGCGCCGGCGGCTTCAGCGCCTTTTTTGACGAAATGCTCACGGTAAAATCCGGTGAACTCCTCAGCAGGCTGGAAGTTATGCGGCGTCAGCGAGACAGAGAAAACCGGTATGTCGGTAGCAAGTTGAACATTCATCAGGCCGGTCACTACGGCCTGAGCCACGAAGTCATGACGGTAAATGCCACCATCCACGACCAGCGCGGCGCAGACGATAGCATCAACATCGCCTCTTTTTGCCAGACGCTGAGCCAGCAAAGGCATCTCAAAAGCCCCCGGTACATCCAGCACGGTGATCTCGCACTCCACCTCACGCGCTGCCATCTCATTTTTAAAACCGGTCAGCGCCTGATCAACGATATCGGCATGCCAGTTGGCTTTGATAAAAGCCACTTTCAGCGAGGAAACCATTTATTACTCCTGTCAAATGGGCGACGGAACGCCTCTGAAGCCAGGTAGTTTAAGCGCCGCCGCCGTAATCGGAAAGCCTGTTTCTAAAACATCGCATAAAACTGTGGATGGAGGCTACCGATCCTGGAAAGGGTCGTGCTTATCATCATCGCTGTCATCACGGGTTCTGGGGATCTCACCATGCTGGTTGGGGGCATCTTTAGCTGGATGATCCTGCTCTTTCTGCGGGCGTTTTTTCTCATCATTACTCATAACACTCTCCTTCTGGATTCTGTTATTTAAGCGTAGTCGAAACTCCTGCGCCGCAGCGGATCCATTACCCCCGATCGCTGGCGCAGACGCATTTGTTTACAGTCACGAGCGCTCTACAGTTCTTTCTATAACAACGGGTTATGAAAAATGTGCCGGGCGCGGCTTGCGCTTATGTCGCGGCGTGCCACAGTTAACATGATGTTTTTAATAGAATTAGCGTCTCAAAGGAGTAACACATGGCACGTTTTCAGCAGAAAGTAGTGGTGGTCACCGGAGCAGGATCGGGAATTGGTGCCGCAGCGGCTCAACGATTTGCCAGCGAGGGCGCTTCCGTGGTGCTGGTTGGCCGTACCCGTGAAAAACTGGAAAAAACGCTGGCCACCCTCGCCGGTGACAAACATCTGGTAGTGCCGTGCGACGTTGCTGATGCCGAACAGGTAAAAGCGCTGTCAGAGGCCGTATTACAGAAGTTTGGCAAGGTTGATGTGCTGGTTAATAACGCGGGTGTGATCGTGCAGGGTCGGATCCACGAAATTGAGCTGAAAGAGTGGAAACAGTTAATGGGGGTGGATCTGGATGGCGTCTTCCACTGCGTCCACTACTTTATGCCTGCGCTGCTGAAAAGCCGCGGTAACGTGGTTAACGTCTCCTCAGTTTCCGGTCTGGGCGGCGACTGGGGCATGAGCGTCTATAACGCAGCCAAAGGAGCAGTAACCAATTTCACCCGCTCTCTGGCCATGGATTATGGTTCCGATGGCGTGCGGGTCAACGCTATCTGTCCCGGTTTCACCCTGACCGATCTGACGGAAGAGATGAAAGATAATAAGTCGTTGCTGGAGAAGTTCTACGAACGTATTCCGCTGGAAAGAGCCGGTCAGCCAGCGGATATTGCCAGCGCCATCGCCTTTATCGCCAGTGAAGATGCCAGCTATATTACCGGAGTAAATCTGCCGGTGGATGGCGGTATTATGGCCTCTAACGGCCAGCCGAAACAGGCGTAGTCAGCCGTACAGAAGAGGCGATAACGGCGAGAAAACCTGCACGTTAATTCGCCCCAGTCCGGCGCTGAGCCGGGCTGAAAAGCAAAACAGGATTTCCCGTCACGCTCGTCCACACAGTCGCAGTGTGTAGAACCATTTTTAGCTTTCGTCCGAAGGGCTACCGACGTCGGCTATAGTCGGTGCACACTCTATGCTCCCGGCATCCAGGCTCCACTGGCGATAAACCAAATCAGCAGCGCTACGCCAGCTATGCCAACAACTAACGGAAAGATATAGCCAATTTTCATGCGTTCCTCATCTACCGCAAAAGGTGGGATCATCGGAGGATAATTATCAATTGTCATCACCCTACACCGCGCAAAGTGATCACTATTGCCCGTAGTGCAGGGATCGCCAGGCAGTTTCACTCTTGCTTATTTAGTGGACATAACGCCGGAGCCACGCCGACCAGGCGGGCGATCATAACATAAACCGCGCGCCCCCCGTCGAATAAGCCGGCCATCCGGGTCACAGAGACGCATTGCGATCTCGTTACAGGGATCTTGAGCTCACTGCTACAGCGATTACAGAGGAAGAGTGCTATGCCAAACCATGAAAGGATCCAGGCGTTAGAAGAAACGGTAGACCAGCTAAAGATTGAGATCGTGGTACTGAAGGAAATTTTGGGGCAACAGATCGTGCTGAACAATCTTAACTATCAGGGCAAGTTTGACGATGTACTGGCTGCGCTGGCCAACGAGTATGCCGGGCGCGAAGGAGTGGATAATCAGCGGATCCATAACCTCATCCACGAATACATCAAATATCAGCCCCCTTCCGCAGAGTAGTGAAAAAAAGGCCTGAGCCCGGTTTTCCCGGCCTCAGGCCCTTATCGTCTGGTTCGCCGCCAGAGCGACGATGTTGCTTTTTACAGCGCCATATCGTGCTGAGCGACCGGCTTTTCCTGCGCTTTTTCAGATGTCACCGGCTTGCCGTTCTGCATATCAATCACCGGTGGTTTGGTCAGTTGCAGTGCGGCAGCGGTCTCATCCCAGACCTTTTGCGTCAGCGCCACGTTACCGTTGAGCGTCTGGCCATAGCTTGGAACGATAGTACGGATCTTGCTCTGCCACTCTGGAGAGTTAAACTGCTCCGGGAAGAGTTTTTTCATCACGTTAATCGAAATAGGTGCCGCCGTAGAGGCGCCTGGCGAAGCACCCAGCAGCGCGGCCAGCGTTTTCTGCTGGTCGGTAACAATTTCTGTACCGAGTTTCAGCACGCCACCTTTATCAGCATCTTTTTTGATGATCTGTACACGCTGACCAGCCTGAATCAGCTTCCAGTCCTCTTTGCGGGCTGAAGGATAGTACTCTTTCAGCGCGGCGAAGCGATCGTCATCACTCAACATCACCTGACCAATCAGGTATTTCACCAGATCAAAGTTATCCAGACCCACATCGGTCATTGGAATAACGTTTTTAGTGGTAGTGGTGCTCAGCAGATCCAGGAAAGAACCCTGCTTCAGGAATTTGGTAGAGAAAGTCGCGAAAGGCCCAAACAGCACCACCCGCTTACCGTCAAGGAAGCGCGCATCCAGGTGCGGGACGGACATCGGCGGTGCGCCCACGGAAGCCTGGCCATAGACTTTTTCAGCATGCTGACGGGTGATTTCCGGGTTTTCCGTTACCAGGAACGAGCCACCCACCGGGAAGCCCGCATAGTTATCGGCTTCCGGAATGCCGGTTTTTTGCAGCAGCTTCAGTGCTCCGCCGCCTGCGCCGATAAAGACGTACCTGGCATCGACCGCATGAGATTCACCGCTCTTGACATCTTTAACCGTGACGTGCCAGGAGTTATCCGCATTACGCGAGAAATCAGTGGCTTCGGTCGACGTTTCAAGCCTGAAGTTATCATTTTTCTTCAGGCTGCCAATCAGCTGACGGGTAATCTCACCGTAGTTAACGTCGGTGCCTACTGGCGTCCAGGTCGCAGCGACTTTCTGCTGCGGATCGCGTCCTGCGATAATCAGCGGTGCCCACTGTTTAATCTGGTTCTGGTCGGTCGAGAATTTCATGCCCTGGAACAGGGTGGTTTCCTGCAGCGCTTTATAACGCCGGGTCAGGAAATCAACATTTTTATCGCCCCAGACAAAGCTCATGTGCGGCGTAGAATTAATGAAAGAGTGCGGGTTTTGCAGCACGCCGCGCTGCACCTGCGTCGTCCAGAACTGACGGGAAATCATAAAGGCTTCGTTGATTTCCAACGCTTTGCTGTAATCGATCGTGCCATCAGGGCGTTCTGGGGTGTAGTTCAGCTCCATGTTGGCAGAGTGACCTGTACCGGCATTATTCCAGCCGTTAGAGGATTCCAGCGCCACGCCATCGAGCTTCTCCACCATCATCTGTTTCCAGTCCGGCTGAAGCTCTTCCAGCAGCGTACCGAGCGATGCACTCATGATGCCGCCGCCAATCAACAGGACATCGGTTTTTTCAGCAGGCGCTTCAGCATGAACGTTGGAGCAAACCAGCAGAGCCAGAAGAGAGGCTACGGGAAAGGCTTTTTTTGTCTGTGACATTTTGGCAACTTACTTAAGCTATAATTGAAAAAAAGTAGTCATTTATTTTAACCAAATCATTAACAATTCACAGGGGCATTTAGCTACAAATAGGTTTCTTTAGTTACATTAATAAAAAGCCTTGATAAAACATAGCGTTACTTAATAGGGCTTCAGTCAGTCACTAAATTTAAGACAGGAGATAAATGCCTCGCCCGGTGCAGGAAAATAAGCGCGATCTTTTCAGGGTTATATTTTCCATCAGTGAGCGGTTTGTGCGCGGTATTTTTCGATCAGATAGTGGATATAGCTTTCGTTTCGGTCAACACAGTAGCGCTTTTCTTTATCTCTCATTATCTCGTAGATCTGTCGGGCTTCGCGTGCTGCTGCTGAATCAGTCATCTTGCTCTCCCCTCCTCTACAAAGCTCCTTCAGCTGTGAAGAGACGCTTTCTGCCTGCACCGTTTGAGGTATAGCCAGCGCGACCATAATGGCTACAAACAACTTACTGAACATCTCTGCCCCTTCCCTGAAAAAGATTGCGGTATCCTTGTGTCGTCAGATTTTCAGGGAAAGAGAATTAATGACAATCAACATTTAGCCATTTTTCCCCTCTTTTAGCATTTCTGCGTTTTCCGGAGGGGGGAATCAGGGAGAGAAGGTAACAGCGCCGTTCCGCAACAATTTATGCTGCATTTAACATGGTCAAATCAACGGCACTGACCGGTAACGCTGTCAGTACCATTTGGACAGATATCGCCCGAGGGCAATAAGGTGACTAAACCTGATGCGCAGCCTGAGAGGATCAGACAAGTCAATAACATCATGAGGATCTTCATAAATACCTTTCACAAAGAGTGTTGTTATCGGGCATCCGGTGAGAGACGAGCATTGCCCTGCTGATGCCACCTTAACCTGGTCTGGCCTTTATAAGAGGTTTTTATCTGAAGATCTCTTTTTTCCTCACTTCAAGCCTGACCAGGAAAAGGCGTGGCGTGCCATTTTGCGCACAGCGATCGTCTTTTTTGCCGGGTTGTCGACAAAACCTTTATACAGAGCTTAATCTCTTCCCTGAGTTAAGAAAATGATCAACGCCCTTGGCTTTTGTCGGTAAGACGTGGTTGGTTAACAGGCAATGAGACACAACAGGCGCAGTGGATAAAGATATTCACAGCGCAACGTGAAAAGATGACTGGCGGGCTTAACAGGTTTCAATGCAGCGTGTCGCCGCCTTCCTGCTTATTTTTCCGTTCAGGCAGCCCGTCGGGCTGTATACCCTGTTTACGCACTTCCATGGCAGCTTCCAGGCAGACCCTGTGTCTGGACGGGTCAGATGCCTGTGCTGCCATCTGCATTAACTGCTTGATCAGGCTTTCATTGCTTAAGGGCTGGCGTTTGGCGAAAACGGCGATAACGGCTTCGCCCAGTACGATATCCTTAAGCTTTCGGATCTCGTCATTACTCATAAAACTGTCTCAGGATAAAATATAAATGCTTTCAGGTGATGTTCTTACTCCGATATCTGTCACTTTCCTGCTATAGACGTATAAGATCCAGGCCCACAGGAAACAGCATTGATGCCCGCTATTTTTCGCGGCCAAACAGCAGGCTAATCAATTCTTTGTGATGGTTTTCCTGGTCGGCGGTGCTGGATTCCGATAAACGCGCCAGTAATTTGGTGCAAAGCGTTGGTCGGTTTACGGTCATGCCAGCCTGAAGTATCTCCATCACCACCTTGCCCAACGTCTGCTCAAGAGAGAGATTACCGTGCTCGGCTATGCTGAGATCCCTGACTGGATCAGAGCTGACTTCCGCATTTAGGCTGTTGTGACGCATAGCATGATCCTTTTTATCAGAGTAATGGGCATCTATGTAGAACAGAAAACCGCTTTTGTACAGTTTCCAAAAACCTGTACAAAATATTAAAAAACACACCAAATTTTTTATCATTTTGTGCTATTACGCCACCATTACATTACTTTTTGAGACTGATGTAACAACGCATTATCCTGAAGATAATCTTAACGGTGATAGCTAACGTCAATCGCAATCAAGTCTTGGAAAAGGTTAGTGAAAGCCTGCTGAAAAGGTACTCCCCTCTCTTAGTCAGGCCTGGTACAACAGAGCCACTCTTTGGCTGCTGCGACGCGTCGTGAGGCGTCTTCGGCTCAGGATTTGTAACTTGTACCAATCAGGCTAAATGCCCGCTGTTGTCGCAGATAAAAGACGATCGCCAGCGTCAGTAAAGAGGCGTTTCAATGCGTTAGCAACAATGATAATTTCAGGGTATCAGTGCAATTACCCCGTGGAAATCTGGCTCACCAGGCTACGTTATAGGAGGTCGATTATTTTCATCAAGGGATCCCTATGCTTCGCCGATTTTCTCTGAGCCTGCTGTTTTTCCCCTTTCTGGCTGCCGCCAATTCCTTTGTTATGGGTCAACATCTCCCGCTGGCTATCGTTATTAATGAGGGCGCTATCCATTATTCTGAGGGAGAGTTCAGTTATCAACCCTGGAACAGCGCCACCTTAACGGGAAAAGTGCAGGTGGTGCTGCATCTGGCAGGACGCCTGGCGGCCAAAGAGGAGAATGCAGCGTTAACCGGAAAGTTACAGGCGGCACATCTCCCCCCGCAGCGCTTTCAAACCACCCTGATTGTCAATACTCAGGATGCGATCCCCGGCAGCAGCCTGTTTGTTCGCGCCAGCCTGAAAGCCAGTAAAAAAGCGTCACCCTGGTCGCAGTTCATTATTGACAGCTCAGGCGAAACGCGGCGCACCTGGCAATTAAAGGCGGGCAGCTCTGCCATGGTCGTACTGGATCAGTCAGGAAATATCCGCTTTTTCAAAGAGGGAGCGTTATCCCCACAGGAAGTTGAACAGGTTATGGCCTTGCTTAACACCTTATTATCCTGAATTCTCCCTTTACTCTTCTGTATGGCGTTGAATTCCGGCGTAAAGCCCTTTTTTACGCTGGAATCAGCGCAGAAACTCAATAGTATTCTAGCCTTATCACTGAACAATCCACTTATTCATGATATGGGCATTAATCAAGCACCGGCTTTGACCCTTTTTTTGTTGCTAACAAGAGTGACCATGACCGTAACTGCAGAAAAATCTTTTTATTCTGACACTGAATTACTGGCGATGCGTAAGGCGGTCGATCGGCGCCTTGAATATCTGCTGCCTCTCGCTGGAGATCGCGTCAGTGCAGCCATGCGCGAAGGCACCCTGACGCCTGGCAAGCGCATTCGTCCCCTGCTACTGCTGCTGGTCGCGCGTGATTTAGGTTGTGAACCCATGCACACAGGGCTGCTGGATCTTGCCTGCTCCGTAGAGATGGTTCACGCGGCCTCGCTGATGCTGGACGATATTCCCTGCATGGATAACGCCCAGACGCGCCGTGGCCAACAGACTATTCACCTACAGTTCGGTCAGGATGTGACTATTCTGGCTGCGGTGGCGCTACTGAGCAAAGCCTTTGGCACTGTCGCCTCTGCCGATGCGCTCTCTGCTGAATGTAAAGCTCAGGCCGTGGCTGAACTCTCTGCCGCCGTAGGCTTGCAGGGGCTGGTGCAGGGGCAATACCAGGATCTGAGCGAGGGAGCAATGCCGCGTTCCGGAGAGGCTATCGCCCAGACTAACGATTTGAAAACCAGCGTGCTGTTTGAAGCTTCGCTGCAGATGGCCGCGCTGGCAGCCAATGCCCCCCCTGCCGTCTCTCAGCCGCTTCGTCATGTCGCTCGTGAACTGGGTCAGGCCTTTCAGCTTCTGGATGATCTCTGCGACAGCCACGCCGATACCGGAAAAGATATCAACCAGGATGCGGGTAAATCCACGCTGGTCGCTTTACTGGGAGGAGAGGAGGTTCAGCAACGTTTGCGGGCGCACCTTGCTAATGCCGATCGCCATTTCGACGAGGTTTGTCAGCACGGTCAGGCGACGCGACAATTTATGCACGGCTGGTTCAACAAGCAGCTGGCCGCATTCCGCTAATATCTGCCAGGTCCTGGAAATTTTTTCACCGGAGAGTTAATGAAGAACGCGGAACTGATCCAGCGAAAAAACGATCACCTGGATATTGTATTAAACCCAGCGCAGGCAGTCAGCCACATCACGACAGGGTTTTCTGAGTGGCGTTTTACCCACTGCGCGCTGCCGGAACTCGATTTCAATGCCATCGATATCAGCAGCTCACTGTTTGGAAAAGCGCTAAAGGCACCGTTGATGATCAGCTCAATGACTGGCGGCGCACAGCGCGCGCAGGCGATCAATCTTCATCTTGCTACCACGGCGCAGGCACTGGGTCTGGCGATGGGCGTGGGTTCTCAGCGTATTGCGCTGGAAAGTCCTGAAGATCATGGCCTTAACCGCAGGCTGCGCGCGGTGGCTCCCGATATCCCTTTATTGGCCAACCTCGGCGCTGCGCAAATCTGCGGCGAGCGAGGCCTTGATTATGCTCGGCGTGCCGTGGAGATGATTGAAGCCGATGCACTGATCGTACATCTCAACCCGCTTCAGGAGGCGCTGCAAACCCAGGGCGATCGCGACTGGCGTGGCGTACTTTCCGCTCTGAGCCAGCTGGTCGATAAGCTCGCTGTTCCGGTCATCGTCAAAGAGGTAGGCGCTGGGATCTCGCCCGCTGTCGCGCTGCGCCTGGCTGAAACAGGCGTTGCCATGATTGATGTCGCCGGGGCGGGCGGCACCAGCTGGGCGGCGGTAGAAGGAGAACGCGCACGCGACCCGCACCAGCGAGCCATCGCTATGGCCTTTGCCGACTGGGGAATACCCACCTCTCAGGCGTTAACCGGCGTGCGGAAGGTGCTGCCGGAGATGCCACTTGTTGCTTCGGGCGGTATTCGCGACGGGATCGATATCGCTACGGCGCTGCGCCTGGGTGCCGATCTTGTTGGCCTCGCTGCCGCGATCCTGCCCAGCGCGACGCTCTCCTGTGAGGCGCTGAACGACTATTTCTTAACGCTTATTGGACAGTTGAAAACGGTTTGTTTCTGCACCGGCAGCGCCGATCTCAGCGCGTTGCGCCAGGCGGAGATTTCGCGGGCAGGCCGGACATGAGTCATTATGCCGTTATCTCTCCGCCCTTCTACAGTCACCTTCATGCACTGGAGGCCCTGGCGCAGGAATTGATGCGCCAGGGCCACAAAGTGACCTTTATCCAGCTGGCTGGCACTATGCCGTGGTTAAAAAAGGATGGGCCGGCGCTCTACACCCTTAACAGTGCTTTGCTGCCTGAAAGCATGCTGGCGCGCACGCTCCATCTCGCTGCCCATCCCGGCGGCATGGCGGTATTAAGGCTTATTGAGGATATGGCTCGCTATACCGATATACTGTGTGACGCGCTGCCCGCGGTACTCGATGCGCTGGCGATAGATGGCCTGATTGTTGATCAGATGGAACCTGCGGGAGGCCTGGTGGCGGAGGCGTTGGGTCTGCCCTTTGTCTCCGTTGCCTGCGCGCTGCCGGTTAACCGCGAGGCGGGCCTGCCGCTGCCGGTAATGCCGTTTCGCTACGCCACCAGCCCCCGCAGCCTGAAAATCTATCAATCCAGTCAGCGTGTCTATGACTGGATGATGCGCAGCCATACGCAGGTTATCAACCGCCATGCCCGCCGTTTCGGCCTGCCTCCACGGGAAGGAGTGCATGAGTGCCTCTCTCCGCTGGCACAAATCAGCCAGACCATTCCGGCGCTGGATTTCCCGCGCGGATCGCTACCCCAGAACTTCCACGCTGTCGGGCCGCTGCGTACAACCGCCGCAGCGTCTGCCAGCCCGCGCTGGCCCGCGTCACCGACGCGTCCTTTTATCTTCGCCTCACTGGGGACACTGCAGGGACACCGTTTCAGGCTGTTCAAAACCATCGCCAGCGCGTGTCGCCGTCTGGATGCTCAGTTGCTGATTGCTCACTGTGGCGGACTCAACAACGGTCAAAGCAGGGAGTTACAACGGGCCGGAGCCACCTGGGTTACCGACTTCGCCGATCAGCCTGCGGTGATGCAGCAGGCGCAGGCGGTAATCACTCATGGCGGGCTGAACACCGTAGCCGATGCGGTCAGCAGCGGGACGCCAATCATCGCCGTTCCGCTGGCTTTCGATCAGCCCGGCGTGGCGGCTCGCGTCGCCTGGAGCGGTATTGGCCGCCGGGTTTCCCGCTTCTGTACCAGCAAAACGCTGGCAGAAAATCTGAGCAGCGTGCTGGAAGATGAAAGCTACCAACAGCGGCTATCTGCTATGCAGACACAGCTTGCCGCCGCTGGCGGCGCTGTCAGAGCTGCCGGGATCACCAGTCGGGCGCTTGGCGCCATAACCGAGGTCACGTTTTGAAAAAATGGGATGTTATTCTCGCCGGTGGCGGACTGGCAAACGGGCTTATCGCCTGGCGGCTGCGCCAGCGTCAGCCGGAGCTGGCGATTCTGATGCTGGAAGCGGGCCAGCATGCGGGGGGTAACCACACCTGGTCATTCCATCAGAGCGATCTTACCCCTGAGCAGCTGGAATGGCTGCTGCCGCTGGTGGCCCATCGCTGGGACGGTTACGACGTCGCTTTTCCCCATCTCACCCGTACCTTGCCCGGCGGCTATCTCAGCCTCACCTCCGATCGCTTCGCCAGGATGATGGCTCAGGCGCTGGGCGAGAACCTCCTTCTTAACAGTTCGATTGTCGCTCTCTCGCCACAGAGCGTTGAGCTGGCCGATGGACAAAAATTCTATGCCCGTACCGTGATTGATGGCCGCGGCTATCAGCCCGATCCCGCCATGCAGATTGGCTATCAATCTTTTCTGGGCCAACAGTGGCAGCTTCGCGAACCGCACGGCGTGCAACGCCCGATTCTGATGGATGCGACTGTAGACCAGCTCAACGGCTATCGTTTTGTTTATACCCTGCCGCTGTCGCCCGACACCTTACTGATTGAAGATACGCACTACATCGATAGCAAGGCGTTTGATACCGATGCAGCACGGCAGCGCATTCAGCATTATGCCCGTGATAAGGGCTGGGTTTTACAGACGTTACAGCGCGAGGAGCAGGGCAACCTGCCGATCACCCTGGCCGGAGAGCCACAGCGTCTCTGGCAGCAGCATGGCGGGCAGCCCTGTAGCGGCCTGCGTGCGCGGCTTTTCCACCCCACCACCGGCTATTCGCTGCCGCTGGCGGTGGCAGTGGCCGATCTCGTTGCCAGCCAGCCCGTGCTGGAAAGCGCAGCCCTGTCTGCTACGATCAGCGCTTTTGCGCTACAGCAGTGGCAGCAGCAGCGCTTTTTCCGCGTGCTAAACCGTATGCTTTTTCTGGCCGGTTCACCGGCACAGCGCTGGCAGGTAATGCAGCGTTTTTATCGCCTTGATCAGCGGCTGATTGCCCGCTTTTATGCCGCACAGCCCACCTGGTTCGATATGGCGCGCGTGCTCACAGGAAAACCACCGGTTCCGGTGGGTGAAGCGTTGAGCGCCGTGCTGAAGAAAACACCCCGTTTGCGAGCTTTTTAATGAATAAAACCATTGTAATGGGCGCCGGCTTTGGTGGCCTGGCGTTAGCCATCAGGCTACAGGCTGCCGGTATCCCAACGCTGTTGCTGGAAGCCCGTGATAAACCCGGTGGACGCGCTTACGTTTACCAGGATCAGGGGTTCACCTTTGATGCTGGCCCCACCGTTATCACCGATCCCACCGCCATTGAAGAGTTGTTCACTCTCTGCGGTAAAAAACTGGCTGATTATGTGGAGCTGATGCCGGTCACGCCTTTTTACCGACTCTGCTGGGAGTCGGGCAAGGTGCTGGACTACGATAACGACCAGGCAAAACTGGAAGCGCAAATTACCCAGTTTAATCCGGCAGATGTAGAGGGTTATCGCCGTTTCCTGAGCTATTCTCAGGCGGTATTTAAAGAGGGTTACCTTAAGCTTGGCACAGTACCGTTTCTCTCTTTCGGCGATATGATTAAAGCTGGCCCGCAGCTGGCCCGATTGCAGGCGTGGCGCAGCGTCTACAGTATGGTCTCCTCCTTTATTGAGGAAGATCATCTGCGGCAGGCTTTCTCTTTTCATTCGCTGCTGGTGGGCGGCAATCCGTTTGCCACCTCGGCGATTTATACGCTGATCCACGCCCTGGAGCGTGAATGGGGCGTCTGGTTCCCGCGTGGTGGTACCGGCGCGCTGGTGCAGGGGCTGGTTAAGCTGTTCCGGGAGATGGGCGGCGAGATCCAGCTTAATGCCAAAGTCACCCGACTGCTGGCCAGTGGTGATAAAATCACCGGTGTTGAACTTGCCGATGGCCGTAGCCTGCCCGCAGCCGCCGTGGCTTCCAATGCTGATGTGGTCAACACCTATGCAAAATTGCTTGGCCATACGCCGCAGGGAAAGAGTCATGCCGGCAAACTAAAAAGCAAGCGGATGAGTAATTCACTGTTTGTGCTCTATTTTGGTCTTAATCATGCCCATACCCAACTGGCGCATCATACCGTCTGCTTTGGCGCGCGTTATAAAGAGCTAATCAGCGATATTTTTAGTAGCGAGACGCTTGCAGAAGATTTTTCACTCTATCTGCACGCCCCCTGTGTAACCGACCCCTCCCTGGCTCCCGCCGGCTGCGGAAGTTACTACGTACTTGCGCCGGTACCGCATCTGGGCACGGCGGATCTCGACTGGAGGGTTGAAGGGCCGAAGCTGCGCGATCGTATCTTTGACTATCTGGAAGAGCGCTATATGCCGGGCCTGCGTTCGCAACTGGTGACCGAACGCATGTTTACGCCTTTTGATTTTCGGGATGAGCTGGATGCCCACCACGGCTCTGCGTTCTCAATCGAGCCGATCCTGACGCAGAGCGCCTGGTTCCGTCCGCACAACCGCGACAGTGATTTTAAAAATCTCTATCTGGTCGGCGCAGGTACCCATCCTGGCGCTGGTGTTCCCGGTGTAATTGGATCGGCTAAAGCCACAGCCAGCCTGATGCTTGAGGATATTGCCCGATGAACCAACCGTTAATGGCCCATGCTACGGAAACCATCAGGGCGGGTTCTAAAAGTTTCGCCACTGCGGCAAAGCTGTTTGATCCTCAAACCCGACGCGGCGCACTGATGCTTTACGCCTGGTGCCGTCATTGCGACGATGTTATTGATGGTCAGGCGCTGGGATTTGCCGCGCCGGCCAGCAGCCCGCCGCTCACGGAGAGCACCCCGGAGCAGCGTCTGCAGGCGCTGCATCAGCAGACCGCGCTGGCTTTTCAGGGTGCAACGATGACCGAGCCAGCCTTTGCCGCTTTTCAGGAGGTCGCCCAGGCGCAGGACATTCCGGCACGGCTGGCGTTTGATCATCTGGAAGGTTACGCCATGGACGTTCGTGAAGAGGTCTATCTGACTCTCGATGATACTCTGCGCTACTGCTATCACGTCGCGGGCGTGGTGGGGTTGATGATGGCGCAGGTGATGGGCGTGCGCGATCGGGCCGTACTGGATCGCGCCTGTGATTTAGGCCTGGCGTTTCAGCTCACCAATATCGCCAGGGATATTGTAGAGGATGCGCAGGTTGGCCGCTGCTATCTGCCCCTGACATGGCTAACCGAAGAGCGCCTCACGCCGGACAACTACGCCGACCCCGCGCAACGCAGCGCGCTGGCACGCGTGGCTCAGCGATTGATCGATGAGGCAGAGCCTTATTACCACTCGGCTCAGGCTGGTCTGCCCGCACTTCCGCTGCGTTCTGCCTGGGCGATTGCCACTGCGCGTGGCGTCTATCGGGAAATTGGGATAAAGGTTAAAAAAGCGGGCCAGGCCGCCTGGCAACAGCGTCAGGGCACCAGCAAAGCAGAAAAAATTGCCTTGCTGATCGCCGGCGCTGGCCAGGCTCTGGCTTCGCGCGGGGCTAAGGCTGCTCCCCGCGCTGCGGATCTGTGGCAGCGTCCTCTTTAGGCGGTCTGGCATGCCGCTGGCGCAGCGTCTGCTGTAGCTTTGCAACCGGCGGCGCATAGAGAAAGCCAAAAGAGACGCACTGCTCCTTTCCCCGAACCGCATGGTGTAGCCGGTGCGCCATATACAACCTTTTCAGATAGCCTTTGCGGGGCACATAGCGGAAAGGCCAGCGCTGATGCACCAACCCGTCATGGACAATGAAATAGAGCGCGCCATAGGCGGTCATACCTGCGCCAATCCACTGTAGCGGCCAGTAACCCATACTTCCCAGCCAGATCAGCACCACCGCCAGTACGGCAAAGACCACCGCATAAAGATCGTTCAGCTCCAGACCGCCCTTGTGCGGTTCATGGTGCGAGTGATGCCAGCCCCATCCCCATCCGTGCATGATATATTTATGGGAAACGGTAGCGATAATCTCCATCAGAATAATGGTCAGAATAACGATCAGGGTATTGCACAGCAGCAGCATAATTCTCTCGCAGATATTTCACATACCTGAAGCGTACTCCATTGCTCAGCGTCTGACAGGTTTAAGCGGCAATAAACAGCAAAAAAGCGCCGTTTACACAGCGCTTTTTTTATTTTTAACCTCTCCAGGCGCCTGCATCAGAGCGGGCGTGAGGAGGCAATCAGAACTTCTTATTGGCCGTCACATCATTGGTCAGGTGCTTTTCACCCGCGCGTTCAACTTCCACTTCCTGACGGCGTACCGTGTCTTTAACCGTTTCCACGCGGGCAGTTTCTTCGCCGCGTAGACCCACTTCCTCTTTGACTCTGGCCGTTTTGGCTACGGTGGGAACTTCATGCGACTCTTCAACTACCACCGTTTTGTCTGACCAGTCAACATCGTTCAGATAGGCTGGCTCATCAACCGCCCTGCGGAACACTTCTGCATGTTGCTCGTAGAGTGAGACATCTTCAGACACTTCGTCTTCAACGGTATAACGACGTAGTTTCACTGCGCCATCGCTGACCCGCCGTTTACCAATTTCAATCTCCTCTTCGGCAAGACGTAGTGCTTCCCGCTCAGCATCCACCCCTTTTAAGGTTTCACGTTCGCTGCCAAAATTGTTTTCAGCACCCAGTGCTGGCTGGCTTTTCGCTGCCAGATTGCCAGTTAGCGCACTCGGTCGATCGTCGGTTTCACCCGCGAATTCTCCGCCAGTGAGTGAACCATGCCGATTTTCGGTAGACGCGTAGTCAGCAGCAAACGCTGAAAGCTCATTTTCGATATGGTCTGCCCGATCTTTCGGCGCTCTGACCGTTAGCAGCACGCCGCCTGACTGTATCGCCTTACTGTATTCAGCGGCGTTATCATCGTCAACGTCGTCACCAAACAGTCGCTGCCAGAAGCTGGGATGGCGGATCTCTTTACCTTCCACTCTCAGGCGCTCACCTGAAATAATATCAATATTTTTTTCTGCGATACCTTCGACGATCAATCTCTGCTTAGCCGACTCTGCCTGTTGAAGCTGGGTAAATGCGGTTACGATTTTTTCGTGTGCCATGAATAGATCCTCGTAGTTTGTTTTATCAGTTTTCGTCTTTAGTAATAGAGACTTCCTGATAGCGCAGAGTAACTTCCTGCATGTATTTTTCCGACGTCGTATTTTTAAGGATATGAATTTCTTCCTTAAGCACTCTCCGACGAATAATTTCTATCTCTTCTTCAATAACGGGAATAATCAGTAAATCGCCCTCCTGACGCATTTGCGGAAAATCATCATCGGCCAGCCTCTTATTTAAAGGAATATGACTGATATGTACTTCTTCCTGCATCAGGTTGGATGATACCTTTTCCTGTCTGGTGTGAGTGGTACGGCTCAGCTTGATTACTGCATCCACATGGCGGTGTTTGGTGATCTCCGCCTGCTCTTCAGCTAAGAGTAACGTCTCTCTATATTCAGACTGCCCAGCCAGTGGCTTTTCATGCTTCCCCATTTATATCGCTCCTTCAGAGAAATTTTAATTCGCCAGTGGTTGAGCAACTGTTTGTTACCTGAATTATATATTTCGTTTTGACAGTAATAAGAGTAGACCAGCAAAAAAATAACGCTGTGATTAAGAGGTATCTAAATGTAACAATAATTTAAAAAAGTCATTATGCAGAGATCAGAAAACAATTCAGAATTTTCTTCTTTGGTTAATATGAACCAATATTGCGTTTAATTGTCGCCGTTGTTCTGCTCTTTATTTCCTGTGGAGAGAGTCAATTACAGAAAATTACTAATATTGTCTTACTCGCACCCCCGGCTGGCACTATTTCAAAAGCCGCGGTGTCGACCAACAACGCCTGATTGCGGTCGGCAATCTGTCGTGCCCGATCGTCAGCAATATTATTGGTCGTCAGAGTGGGTAAACATACCTATCCGTGCGCATTCTGAGCCAGATCTGAATCTGCCCTATCTCTCTCTGTAACACGGTATTGTGGAGCCTCCCATCCTGCATGGGACGTTGACTTACCCCCTTGTGCCAATTTTATACCTGTGTAACGCAGGTTTTTTTGGTCTGCCAGAATTGATGTGCAGGCAGGATACCCCCGGTACCCTGCCTGCGAAAAAAAAGCCTGCCTTCAGGCAGGCTTTTCATGCGGGGTATGATGCTCTCTGCTTGCCATCAGCGCTTGAGATTTACTCTCCAATCAGCGCTAACGCGCTAAACCACTCAGGGTTACTCTTCAGGACCGCATCGAGTTCTTTCCACGTTATATTGTCCGACGTCTTGCCCTTTTTAACATGGATAATAATAATTTTTTTCAGCGCCTCTACGTTACTCTGTTTTTTGGAAAACTTGTTACGGTAGAGCCAATCCTTCAGTTCATACGCCTCGGCAGAACTTGTGTTAACAAAAAGACTATCCAGTTTAGCCATCTCTCTTGCTCCTTATTAAGACGATGCGCAACCGCATCGATTGATCCATCAGTACGTGTAAAGCAAGCGACAGTGATCGCGTCTTTAACATGGAGGCTTCGAGGAATATTTTCAACAGAAAAATTTATTAATTGCGACAGGAATTACATTTTAACCCAACTTTACCCTAATCAGGCTGAAGGGTATTTCTTAACTCTGGCCTGCGGTTATCAGCATGAAACAAAAAAAGCACATTTCAGCCCAATATTTAACCATAAGATTATTTAACTTATTTTGGGGTTTTCTGACAATCGTATCCGCCCTGCTCTCTGGTATCAGCCGCCGAATCACCGACTATCGTCACTATTTGAGCGATGATTTATGGAGACATGGAGAATCTACGCACGCCATTAGGTGCAGGTGTTACGGTTACTTCTTGCCGCCCCTTTGGCTATAGCGGTAACCTCTCCAGCGCAGACTCCACGGAGATATCCTCATCAGCCTCACTTAACAGCAGTGCCATCTCTCGTACGTTATCGTTTGACAACTCCCTGCCCTCAGCCAGCAGCTGATGCACCGCCTCGCCCAGCACTTTCACTACCTCCTTCTGCGCAGCAGCCGGTTCCCTGGCCTGATTTACTTCGCCACCGGCAGATCGCCGATTCTGGTTGTGTAGCCTGGAGAGAGCATCTCCCTTTTCATTGCCCATCGCTTCTGTGTCCCCTGTCCGGCGAACCATAGTTTTCCTTTTCCACTCTGATTGATACCGTCCACAATGTCCATCAGAGCTTCACTGTTGGCGCTGGGCGTGGCGTCATCAAACAGGTTGAATTGCGCTACCCCTTTGCTGAAAAAATCCCCCAGCATCACGCCGGCCTTCATATAGCGATGCCCCTCGATCCATATCGCATCCAGGCAGTTCATCGCCACACGGATAATGTCCCGCGTATCGTTCGATGGGATCTGCAGTTTGCCGGAAGCCTGGTTGCCGTAGTAAACCTCTCCTGGGGTGTGAGGACTGGTTTTCAGAAACACCGATATTTGTCCGCAAAACTGCTTCTCACCACGCAGTTTTTCGGCTGCACGCTCCGCGTAGGCGCAAATGGCCTGACGCATATCGTCATAGTCAGAGATACGCGTCCCGAACGAACGGGAACAGACAATCTGCTGTTTGGTCGGCGCAAATTCTTCCAGTCCCAGACAGGGCTCTCCTCTTAACTCTCTGACCGTGCGCTCCAGCACCACATTAAAGTGTTTACGGATCAGGGTAGTCGGACATTCAGAGAGCTGGAGGGCGGTTTCGATGCCCATCATATTCAGTTTTTTGCCGATGCGCCGCCCCACTCCCCAGACATCTTCCACAGCCACCATGCTCATCAGCTTTTGCTGGCGATTAACGTTGGAAAGGTCCAGCACGCCCCCGGTTTTGCTCCATTTTTTGGCGGCATAGTTAGCAAGCTTGGCAAGCGTTTTGGTCTGGGCAATGCCTACACCCACCGTAAGATGGGTTTCACGCAGCACGCGCTGCCGCACCTCACGACCAAACTGATCCAGTGACAGACAGGTATCGACCCCGGTGAGATCCATAAAGGACTCGTCGATAGAGTAGACTTCGACGCGCGGTGCCATCTCTTCAAGTAGGGTCATTACCCTGTGACTCATATCGGCATAGAGAGCGTAGTTGCTGCTGAAGACCTGAACGCCGTGCTGCTGCAACATCTCCTTCAGCTGGAAGAATGGCGCACCCATCGCGATCTCCAGCTTTTTGGCTTCAGCAGAACGTGAAATAATACATCCATCGTTATTGGAGAGAACGACAACCGGCCGTCCACGCAGATCGGGCCTGAAGATAGTTTCGCAGGAAGTATAGAAATTGTTGACGTCTACCAGAGCGAACATTCATCGGCACGCTTTGATGGTAAATGTCACAACACCAAAAATCTCCAGCTCTTCCTCCGAGCCAAAGGTAATCGGTGAATAGCGATTGTTATGCGGCAGAAGATGCAGAAAGGGGCGCGTGCGTAACTCTTTAACCGTGAACTCACCGGAAACGGCAGCTACAACAAAGTCCCCGTGAACCGCCGTAAGTGAGCTGTCTACGACCAGCATATCGCCATCTGCAATTCCGGCATCCATCATGGAATCGCCGCTGACGCGCACAAAGTAAGTCGCACCAGGCTTCTGAATCAGGAGATTATTAAGATCTATACGGCGCTCTACATAGTCCTGAGCTGGGCTGGGAAAGCCACAGGGTACGCGGTCTATGTACAACGGCAGTGTGATAACCGACCTGATTTCTGCGGGTTTAAGGAATTCCATCTTGGGTTACTCGGTAATTACTGTATATATAAACAGTAATTAGATTGCTAAGGATGATCAAGCGAGAAGGAGGAAATATTTTGTAAAGATACTGAAGAGCCAGTGTTTTTTTATTTTCGATAACCGGGTAATGTGTCTTAAGCACCTATCCCTCCTGTTTTTGCTGCCAGTTATCGCTCATGATACTTTATCGCTACTTCACTGGTACCCCGTGTGGTTTGAGCCGACCGCCAGAGAAATGGGTATTAAGCAGGCCCATCGAAATGAGCCTTCGAATCGGGCTGTATTTATTGATATTTTTTAGAACAGAGTCTGGATGATTTTCTCAATCTCATCTTCGACTACCTGAAATTAAAACGTGGTCGAATTCCCGCCAATTCACTTCCGGACAGAAATAGTTTCCATATTCTGTACATCAACGATAACTAATCTCTCCATGTAACCTCATAAAACTTATTAAGCGGTAATGTCTCTCTGTCGAGATCTTTTTCGTCGTCAGCCCAACCCCGACCAGCATGCCAGCCATGCCCGTACCCAGTGAGACCCAGCACGGCTGAAGCGGCATGCTTACCGTTCTCGGTGGCAGCCACGGTTATCTCTGTGGCGTCGGCAACAGCATCCAGGCCACCGACGCAGCAAGCACAGGGATTAGTCCCCCCGGCTGCACCGGCCTTGTTCGACCAGAGCAGACTACTGTTACGGCCTCCGGCGGTCAGAGCCAGCCCGCCGGGCGCGCGCCCCAGGCAGGCGTGCCCGGACTTAATAAACCGGGTTGCCCCGGATAGGGGTTGCAATATTTTCACGATATCAAGCGCCTTTAATTAAGCCTGCAACTATGCCATTGCCTCATCATAGGAGGGTAAATTTGCCGTTGCCTGTTCATAGGTTGGCAGACCTCCGGCGACTTCGGAATAGGCCGGAGGCTGTAGCGTACTGGCGGAAAAGCGGGAAAAACTCAACCTCGATAAAGCATCCGGTGTGCCTCTGAGTAAACCACTCGCACTCTCGGGTATGATATTGGTGTATAAAAGATCTTCCTCTAAATTCATTGGCATGCTGCTTAAAAATTCTGACGAATATCTTGGCACGGAAGCGATAAAAGTTGCTTCTCCCCCTTCTCCCACAAAATAGAGCGGAATACGTTGTCGGGCTTGATAGGAAAAATCATTTATTGTTGCGGTTCTACGGGCAAACCGCCAAAATGAAGGTACTGGCCGGGCAATACGTCTTTCGTAACTTCGACGCAAATAAGTGACACTGCTACGGAGTGTGGCAATCTCCTCTTCAGTGGGACGTACTGCTCTCGGAGTACCTCCAACAAAATCGCTGTTACGCATTTCTCCGCTATTCCAGGACCTGGCGGCCGCAGGGGCGCCTCTTCCTGATAACCCCTCCTGGCGAATAGTCTCCAGACGCTTAGAGAGTCTGGTCATGGCCTTGTGCGACACCTGGCCAACCCCGGCCAGCATGCCGGCCACGCCCGTACCCAGTGAGACCCAACCCAGTACGGCTGAGGCGGCAGGGTTACTGTTCTCCGTGGCAGCCCCGGCTATCCCTGTGACGTCGGCAACCACACCCAGGCCGCCAGCCGCTGTCGCCAGCGGCGCGGAACTCATGGCGGCAACAATCCCCCCTGCCGCCGCAATTGAACTCCCCGCTGAAATCCCCGCCAGTACCAGACCGATGGCACCGGCAACTATTCCCACGATACTCTGCCAGCTCAGATGCCCTGACGGGTCGGTGTGGTTTACCGGGTCACCGGCGCAGTAAGCGTAGGGATTAATTCCCCCGGCGCCAAAAGGGCTGAGATTATCAGGGCAATTAAAACGCATCAGCACCGGATTATAGGCCCGGTAACCGTTACCCAGATGGTAACTGCCGCTGACAGGATCCGCGCGTTCGCCGTTAAAGCCAGGAAGCCCCTTCCCGGCATTACCGCTGCCCCACGGGGACCAGCTATGGCGCTGCCCGCCGGATGACCCGACCGTGCGCGACCAGAGCAGGCTGCTGTTACGGTCTCCGGCGGTCAGAGTCAGCCCGCCGGGAGCGGCCACCCCCAGGCAGGTGTGACCGGACTTAATAAATCGCATTGTTCCCGATAAAGATTCTGAAATATACATTAGCTCACCTCCTACTTTTAATAAAAGAGATTATTAAATTCAATTTAAAGGGTAACCATATCAATATGGCATTCCTTTTTATAAATAACTTAACGCTAACTCCGACATCCCCTCTCTTTGCGGATAATACATTGTCGCTTTAGCACTGACGGGAAATACCCCATACCTCCTTACCGTGATCTCTGAATAAACACCGCCTTTCAGGAGATCATAAACCCCATTGGAATAAATAGTTTCGGCATTACCATAACCGATAAATGGACGATTAAAATAAGTTGCAGCTCTTTGAGAAATTCGCCCACCACCACCAGCACCATAGCACGCCACAAGATGAATAGGTTTATCTTGTGAAATCTCTGCCAGGTCAATCCCCCGACCTTTTAAATATTCGTCAAGCTCACGCATAAAATAAAATCTCTTTTTAGTCTGTAACGCGATTTCGTCTGTTAGAGTAGTTTTAAAACTGAGTGAACCTGATAGTTTAGCACCGTGCATGACTATTCCCGGCTCTCCCGTGTTTGCAAAATCACTGACAAATCCCATTGTATCGTATTGCTTTCCAAAGAAAAAAGAATGTTTCTCTATAGCAAACCCCTTTGTATATTTAACAGGACCTGCATTTTCCGGGTGTAGATTAATAACCGATTTGTGATTTCCCGTTTCTGGGTGTGTGAAAAACTTTTTGCCGGCCTGGCCAACCCCGGCCAGCATGCCGGCCACACCCGTACCCAGTGAGACCCAACCCAGCACGGCTGAGGCGGCAGGGTTACTGTTCTCCGTGGCAGCCCCGGCTATCCCTGTGGCGTCGGCAACAATACCCAGGCCGCCAGCCGCTGTCGCCAGCGGCGCGGAACTCATGGCGGCAACAATCCCCCCTGCCGCCGCAATCGAACTTCCCGCTGAAATCCCCGCCAGAACCAGACCGATGGCACCGGCAACGATTCCTACGATACTCTGCCAGCTCACATGCCCTGACGGGTCGGTGTGGTTTACCGGGTCACCGGCGCAGTAAGCGTAGGGATTAATTCCCCCGGTGCCAAAAGGGCTGAGATTATCAGGGCAATTAAAACGCATCAGCACCGGATTGTAGGCCCGGTAGCCATTACCCAGATGGTAACTGCCGCTGACAGGATCCGCGCGTTCGCCATTAAAGCCCGGAAGATCTTTCCCGGCATTACCTGTGCCCCAGGGAGACCAGCTATGGCGCTGCCCGCCGGATGCACCGGCCATGCGCGACCAGAGCAGAGTGCTGTTACGGTCTCCGGCCGTCAGGGTCAGGCCGCCGGGCGCCGAACCCCCCAGGCAGGTGTGGCCAGACTTAATCATCCGGGTTACCCCGGAGTAGGATTGCAAGGTTCTCATTATAAATTCTCGTTGTTAATTTAAAAAAGCCACAGTTATTAATATGAACAGTGCTCAGTTAAACCACAGGCTAATAAAGAGTCTTTTTATAAAGAATATAGATCCCGCTTTGACAGGCCTCTTCTCCGGGGGAAGTACATTATTTCTTTTGCTACTCCCCTGGTACCGTCTCGATCAACAGTAACAGGTACCCCATCAAGTATGTCGTACACGTCAGGTGAGTAGAGAACTTCATTTCTGCCATAACCAATGAATGGACGGTTAAAGTATGTTGCCGCTCTCTGCGCAATTCCCCCACGGCCTCCAGAATAGCAACTTATAAGATGTACCGGCCTGCCTTCCGCTATTGTCGATAAATCAATTTGCCTTCTTTTCAGATAGGCATCCAATTCATGCATGTGGGAGAAGCGCTCATATTCAGGCACTACAGGTAATACATCGTCTGGACGTTGCAGAGTAGTATGAACCGCCAGGCTACCCGTCTCTTGATCGCCGTGAAGGATAATGCCCGGCTCTCCAGTACCGGCGACATCACTTATAAATCCGCGAGTCAGGGTGAAACTATTACGCTGCTCTATAAAAAAACCTTTTGTATATTCTACTGGCGAAGCATTTTTTGGATGTAAATTGATAACAGGTTCATGATGGAATGTGTGGCTGCTTTGATTTCTCAGTCGCTTTAAAGTCCCGATACTCGCCTGGCCAACCCCGGCCAGCATGCCGGCTACGCCCGTACCCAGTGAGACCCAGCCCAGTACGGCTGAGGCGGCAGGGTTACTGTTCTCCGTGGCAGCCCCGGCTATCCCTGTGGCGTCGGCAACCACACCCAGGCCGCCCGCCGCCGTTGCCAGCGGCGCGGAACTCATGGCGGCAACAATCCCCCCTGCCGCCGCAATCGAACTCCCCGCCGAAATACCCGCCAGAACCAGACCGATGGCACCGGCAACGATTCCCACAATACTCTGCCAGCTCAGATGCCCTGACGGGTCGGTGTGGTTTACCGGGTCACCGGCACAGTAAGCGTAGGGATTAATCCCCCCGGCACCGAAAGGGCTGAGGTTATCAGGGCAATTAAAGCGCATCAGCACCGGATTATAGGCCCGGTAGCCATTACCCAGATGGTAACTGCCGCTGACAGGATCCGCGCGTTCGCCATTAAAGCCCGGAAGATCCTTCCCGGCATCACCCGTGCCCCAGGGAGACCAGCTATGGCGCTGCCCACAGGATGCACCGGCTATGCGCGACCAGAGCAGACTGCTGTTACGGTCTCCGGCGGTCAGGGTCAGGCCGCCGGGAGCGGCCACTCCCAGGCAGGTGTGGCCGGACTTAATCATCCGGGTTACCCCGGATGATATCGGTAAGCGACTCATTGAGTGGCCTCATTAACCAGTTCACTGCCACGATAGTAAAGTTGTCGGGTATCACCTTCACTGACCTGCTGGCTGACCAGCCGGTTTCGCGCATCGTAGCCATATGCTCCACCGCTTATATTCTTGCCATCAACGGTACTCAGCCGTCCCAGGCTATCGTAAGTCAGCGAACGACCCGCTTCATCACGTGTCATACGGCCTTCAACATCATATTCCAGGTTGATAGCAGCAGGATAATCCGGATGTGAGTGAGTGACAGAAGTCAGTTGAGTTGGGTCATCTTCGTTATCGTAGTGGAATGCGGTAACATCCACTGACTGGTTCGTCAGGGTGGTGGAGACTTCCGTCAGGTTGTTAAGCGCGTCGAACGTGTAAGTCTGGGTTGCGACTGGATTGCCGTAAGCGTCTGGTACTGGTTCAGCGCCAGAAACAGCGTAGTTGATTAACCGGTTCCGGCTATCGTATTGATATTCTTCTTTCCGAAGTACTTCACCGTCTGTGGCTGTCAGGATGCGGGATTCCAGTAAACCATTTTTCATCCAGGTTAATGCGGTCATTAAAACAGGCCCCGTATTATCGGTAATGGTGCGACAGATTTCGCGGCTAAAATCGTCGTAAGTCATCACCGTTTTCAGTTTATCCGTTTCGGCTGAGTTGACCACGGTCTGGCTGGCTAACCGTCCGAGCGCGTCATATTCCAGACTCGCTTTCAATTCTGCATCGGTAATAGTGATAACGCGTCCAAATTCATCCTTTTCATAATTTGTCTGGCTACCGGTAATATCACTGTAAGAGACTGGCACGCCACTGAGGGTGTGGGTATAAGCTGCATTACAGGCAATATTCTCGCGGGAAAAACTCTCCTCTGCTAAGGTTCCAGAAATATTCCATGAATAGTCAGTCGATATCTCGCCTTCACTCTCTTGCAGAACCTTTCCGGTAACCTTATCGTAAATAAATGATTGAATAATACCATCCGCTTCCACTCGACTGACTGCATTGTTCAGCTCTGGAATATAGTGATATTTTACTTTGCTGCCGGAAGGCAGAGTCACGGTATCAGGAAGCGGTGAGGAATCGGTGTAGTGGTAAACAGTCATCCGACCGCCACTGGTTTGCTTTGTTAAACGCGCGAGCCCATCAAACTCCTGAGTTCCAAGTTGCCAGGTTCGCCTGTTTCCTGCTGCGTCAGGACCGGTTACGCTGATGGTTGCAACCTGATTACCTGTCAGGTGAGGTGGGTAGGTGCGGCTTACCGTACTGCCATCGGGCAGAGTTTGGGTGAGGACGCGATTATAGCGGTCATAGGTACGACGTGTGGTAAAGCCCAGTTCATCTGTTTCCAGGATCAGACGCCCCAGACCATCGTAGCTAAGTTGGCGACTGGAAAACAGATTATTTGAAATATCAAATTGCTGGATGGTGACAGGTAGCAGGCTTTTTTCATCAAGCAGACTCACCTGTTTTCCGGTGAGCACTGTTTCACCGTTTCTGCTCCCCTGCATGAAAGCCGTTTTTTTCAGGTTTACCGGATCGTCGTTTCGCTGTTGCACGGTACCATCCGAAAGGGAGATAACGCTACCTGTACCCCAATCATCATAGTGTACAGAGGAGTCTACCGCATAGGCTTCAGATGATGACGAGGGTAAGAAATCATAGCCTGAAGTATTCAGCACTTCGCCCAAGGCGCTTAGCGACCGGGAAGCCGTGCTATACCACTGTTGAGTGGTATCTGAATCATAACGTTGTTCGAGAACCTGCCTTCCCGCGCCATCAAAGCAGAGTTTTCGCTGATTCCCTGAGCCGTCAGTGATTTTTGTGATTGGTTCACCGTTTTCAATGAGATGATCCCAGGTGGCGGTATTGGCGTAATCCGTTCCGGTTGCAGTGGTTCGGGTAAGCAGACGCCCGGTTTTATCGTAAGTGTATGCAGTCACCACGCCTTGCGCATCGGTTTCGCTCAGCAACAAACCCGAAAATGCTGATAGCGTGCGAACCGTTGTCGCCTGCAAAGAATCATATCCGGTGAAGAGAGTCGTTTGACTCAGGGTACCATCAGCGATCTCCGTCGTGAACAACTGGCTGGAGACAAAACCGGAGGAAGCTTCGCCATTCTGATATATCTCGTGGGTGATAGCTGTTATTCGCCCGTACTCCGCATCGTCAATGGTAGCGTTATAGGTATAACTTTGCTTTTGCAGGAGTTCATCGTCAACAAGCTGAGTCTCTGTATCCTGTGCAATGTGTTCACTACTCCCCACTATTTTGTAGGTATAGCGACTCTGCATCACCGGCGTATCAAAATCCGTCTGGCGTGGCGTAACGGTTTGTGATTTCATAAACCTGACAAAACCGTTCGGCTCGGCCGGACACCCCTCTTCCCCCTCAGCCGCATACCATTCAGTGACGGTTTCGGTACCGTCAGACGAAAGCTGGTACACAGGATTGCCGTTTTTATCAAACTCAGTAAGCGTTTCCCGTACCCGGCTGTTTCCTTCGCTATCCGTCCAGGTCTCTCTCTTGTCTTTCGGCAACTGAAATTGAGGTGGCTGAGAATTAATGAAACTCCCCTGCTCGGCATAATATTCAAAATCCGTCCGATAAGTGCAGACCCCACGAGATATCTCTTCACCGATCTGAAAGTGATAGTTATTGTAGGTTCGTACGGTAGAGACGGTAACGTCAGCATCGGATACCGTCTCGATGGAGCTATAAACGTAGTCGGTCAGGGTAGTGAAGAGGTAATCGCTGTCGGCGCTCCAGTCACCAAAATTACCGTTGTAGCCGAGGAAATTTTGTTCACTATAAGTGTAATATTTAATCACCTCCGGCTGACCACCACCGGGGCTGCAGGTATGGGAAAGCACAGCAGGCAGTCGGCTACTGATACCGGAGGCGTCAGGAAACTGGAGCCCATCGATCTGACTATACTCAACGCGATCCCTCATCCCGGTTGGGTAGTCCACACCGGTCAGCACCAGGTGATCCAAGCCAGCAACCGTGTCGTAGAGAAAGCGCCAGGTGAGCATCTTTTCCTCATTTTCCTGACGTGAGACGGCGTTCAGCTGATCACTATTGATAATCTCAAACACCAGGCGGTATTTTTCCTCTGTATCCGGCCATACGGTCATGACTACGTCTGTGTCATATTCAAACTGACAAAGTAAGGCGCTCTCGTCGCTGACTCGGGTGAGCAGCGGATACTGGCCATTCCAGTCCCAGCTCAGCATGAGAGTTCGTCCCAGCGGAGAGAGGATCAATGCGGTCACAAACGTACTTTCCCCCATAAGGGTGAGTAACTCCTGTTTTCCTTCCTTCCAGAAAAGGGTATAACCGTCCGCGTCGTCGTTGCCATTAGTAAAAGCAAAACGGAAATTGGCGAGCTTCTGGTCGCGAACGATGTCGCTTCCGGGTATTACCCGGTATTTTTCGCCACTACTCAGTTCAAGCAAATTTGTTTTATTGTTGAATTGTGAAAGTCCCAGGGAAAAACCAATACCGAATCCGCTGTTTCCTGATGCCATCGGTGAGTAGCTTAAGCTAAGGGAGAGATGTGGCCCCAGCATGGCGTTACCTGAGAGCGTGGCCAGGGGGAAATTGACCATAAACTGGCCAGTACGAGGGTCAGTCGCTGTAGACAGGGCGCTGACAAAATTATGCGCCTGAGTAGAAAAGGTGTCGTTCATATTATCTTCCGAAAAAACAACAGCGTGTTTTAAAGTGGTCAGGTTCAGGAGTATTGAAGAACGCTACAATGGATTTTTACTCTCTCCCAAAGATGGCACCGCTAAAGGTATCTGCACAGATTGTTCGTCACAGAGAAAACAGACTCTTTTATCTCTCTGTTCACTATTGCGAACTTATTTGCTCCAGGCAGATTTGGCGTATGTAGTCCTGCAGATAGGCTATTTTTTGCTGGTCGCGGATGATGCCCTCCCGGACAGACAAAATAGCCTGTCCAGTCTCTGTAGGGAGTCCGATGCCGGCATCATTGCCCATGCCGCAGGATCGGGTACTTTTTCCGGCGGCGGTTCGGGAAGCACCCGACCGGAGCTGCATCCGGTAAGTACCGGCAGCCAGCTGGCGACGAAGATCGCTGTTTTGATTTTCAGCTTCACTTAATTGCTCCGTGTAATACTTGTCTAAATCTGACATTGCTTTCAGCTGCACCTGTAGTTTCGACAGGGCAACCGCCTGCTTAAGCGCAGATGCCATATTACGTGCCGCCTCCTTTTGCCATGCCTGGGCCCGCAACCGGTAATGGCCTGTCGACCATATGAGGCCGGTAAAAATTGCCACAAGGATAAATATGCCTATTTGTTTTAACCCCATAACTATATTCCTTTTAGGGAGGAAGACTGTAACAGACTCTCCTGCTGTTTATTCACACCGCTACTGCGAAATAGGTTTATTTTAAAATCAACCAGTAATATATCTTTTTTAAATCGGGCAGAATGGAAAATGATTGAATCCTTTTCCGCCCAAAAAAAAATCACAAATAGTCAGATTGAATTATTTTTAACGCCTGCCATTTGGGCTGGCATCTGGATAATAAACAGAGGGGAGTATTTAAATTACTCCAGTGTTAAGTTACCCACGGTTTTATAAGACGTCCTGTCAGAGAAAAATTTAGCTTTGAATTCACTCTTGTTACCATAATTATCTATTACGCTAAAAGTGACAGGGCTATAAACAGAGCTCCAGCCGTGAACGCCTACATTTTCACCTGTTGGAACGGTGATTTTATATCCCATAATAGAAGGTGTCTTTAGATCCACCTGATAATCCACTGCAAAATCTATAGTTGTCCGATACTGCCACTCACTGTCAATAAGATGATAATATCCTTTTTTCATAGAACTGTCATTTTTGGGGTGGAAACCAAATATAAATATCGTGATTAGGGTTATCGAGGCTTTTACCGAATCCTGCGACTGCCACAAAATCTGCACTTTTCTCATAGATATCTTCATATATGAATCCTGGTTCGTTCTCGTGATGCACACTACAGTCGACAAATGGGCATTTGTATCTTTGAACGTTATATAATGATACTCCGTCGATACGAATTCAATACCTTGTTCCCGCGGGATGACTTTAGCGTTACAGGAGTACAAGCGTGCATTATCTTTTTCCCAGTATGCAGAGTCGATTATGTAGTCATGAACCACAAAATCCTGGTTATCGATCAACGTCCAGGGACCCTGTTGCAGAGTCAGGTTTTCGATATTGGAATAGTCGATGGGCAGCCTGGCATGAATATGTACATACGACGGTGCTTTGAATACGGACCCCTCCTGACCGCCAGGGCCATTTCGGGTATCGGTGCCCTCGGAAGTGGTATTAAAAACCCCCCACCCCCGGCACATCGACCTGGACAGCGATATCGATATCAATTTCTGCCGAAAGGTCACTGGCCGATACATATAGCGTAAGGTAATCATCTGAATCTGACACGTCAGAGACCTTATCCAGAGCATTAATGTCATAGCTCAGGGGTGAGGAATACTCGGATTTTTCTGCGGAAGCGTTCCAGTATTTAATATTTGAACTTACACCGTCAAAAGCGATTTTTTCGCCGGTAGAATAGTTAACCAGGCTCAATACCTTAAGGAGTTCATCCGCAGCAAGAGAAATGCTTTCCCCCTCTTTATCATTAACATGAAGTAAAATCGACACCGGCACCTGATTATTACCGTTACCAAATATAGTGGCTTTTTTAGCTGCCGCCTCGTCGGGAAAAATAACTTTAAGCGTGACCAGTTTTCCAAAATCATCCCATACGTTACTCATTATATACCTCTTAAATTAACAGTTATTTATTGATAATATTCTTGATATTTTAAACGTCCATCATTCCAATGCTCGATTAGCCATTGGGGTAAATACCCGTAATTCGGGCGATATGTTTAAGAAACATGATCCATCATTACTGGCAAAGCTCTGCATCAGTTTTTTAATAATTTGAAAATTCAGTTGCTCAGGTTTATTTCATGACCCGTCACAGCTGACAAAAAACTTACCGCAGCGGTCATACTGGTAAAAGAAACAGGGCCCGCTCAGCCGTGCGGCGGCGCTCGAGCCCGGGCAGGCGTTGCCTGCCAGCATGGCTCCAGCGCAGCAGTTCGTCAGGCAGCACCGGTGAAGTCGCCACCGTTAAGCTTGTTGAGCAATGTTGACGAGCGAAAACTGCCACTCCCGATATTAAAGACAAAGGAGACCAACGCATCAAATTGGTGCTGATTCAACGGAACGGTGACAAACTGATTAACGGCACCTGCAGCTTGAGCAGCGTCCTGTCGCAAAAAGGCATCGGCCTGGTCAGTGGTAATCACATCACCAGAGCAGACTCCCCCTGGTATGCCCGTAGCCAATGGTCCAGACATTCGCCGCGCACTGATACGCATTAAGGCACAGCCCCTCAAATTTTTTTAGTATGGCGTATCCTTCTATACTTATATCCATGATGCTTTCCTATATCATCGAAGTTATACAAGCGTTCAGCTCACTCATTATTCACAGGTAAATACATTAAAAATGTTGTTTCAGGTAATTTTTTATGGCAAACCGCTTTGCATTATTTTAACTCACCCGCATTAAATAAAAACGAACATTCAACCCGATAAAATAAATAAATTTTAAAAAATTAATACCTTCCAGAATATTGCTAAAGATCTCCTGCATCAGGGCGTCGCACCGCTTTTACGGATAATAAGTTGCCAAAGCCATCTCAATTGGGTTCCACCGAAAGTGCCACTCACCCCCGATGTGATCAGCGTCATAACGGTGCTAAAATTATGTTCATAAGCGTAAAACCCCACCCAGAAAGCCTGTAAAGCCAGAGATAGCTATCTGGTAAAAAATCCCCCTGTAAGAGATTTTCCCTGAAGGATGATCCATTGAGTAACGAACAATTCCTCCCCAGGCGGAAAATACCCCAACAATCCCCCATGAAAAAGCTTTGAGGTCATCCGGGAATGGACGCACTAATACAGTCATTTCTCTTCTCCATAAAATATGACAAGAGCGACCATAATACGATAACGCTCAGCAGCCATATTCTTTGATTAGCCACTATCATCTTTGAATAAAAGCAGTTAATCAGAAAATTTGAGGAATCCTTAAATACTCCAGTATAAAACTACTGTATTTCCTCGCCATCATATTAATAAATCAATTACACAATAAAACCCTGCACCAGACATTTTCTGTTCCCCTGATTGTTCATTAATAATTAAAAAAACACTTAATGCCAATTAATAAAGCTAGTCAAGATGATACATCATTATTTACCTGCCAAATCTACAAAGAGCTTTTACAATATTAAAAATGCAATTCATTTGATATGAAAACACTAGCATAATTTAAAATAGTGAAAAGCCATTTTTTCTTTTCTTTAATGAAAATATATTTATTCTTATATGATGAAAATATATTTAACCCTATTAAGAAAAGGACTCATAATGTGTTGAGTTGTTAAATTTATAAAAATGTCAATGAGACGCCGTTTCTATAAAATAAAGTCCATACAAGGAACTCTTTCATACCTGTCTAAATCTGACGTTGCTTTCAGCTGCACCTGTAGTTTCGACAGGGCAACCGCCTGCTTAAGCGCAGATGCCATATTACGTGCCGCCTCCTTTTGCCATGCCTGGGCCCGCAACGGTAATGCCTGTCGACCATATGAGGCCGGTAAAAATTGCCACAAGGATAAATATGCCTATTTGTTTTAACCCCATAAATATATTCCTTTTAGGGAGGAAGACTGTAAAAAATTTCCCTTCTGTTTATTCACACTGATGCCGCACAACGGTTTTACTGGGATATTAAAGATTAATTTTTCTATATCAGTCCGGGCTGGCTGGAATATAAAAAATCCATTTTCCAGTCATAACAAAAATGAAAATTATTCAGAGTGACCTGTTTTTAACACTTGCTATCTGGGCTGGCATCTGGATAATAAACAGAGGGGGGGGGTATTTAAATTACTCCAGATTTAATTTACCAATAGTTTTATAAGATGTCCTGTCAGAGAAAAAGCTGACCTTGACTGTCCCTTCATTACCATAATTATCAGTTACAGCAAATTCGACAGGTTTATAAGTGTCATCCCAGCC
>CATOTO010000126.1:0-14254 GCA_951812925.1 Calliopum simillimum | reverse complement strand
CCCCATTTTGGCAATAAAACGTCCATCAGAGGTTCCCCCGTTCGTGAGTAACTCTGGCTTAATTTCATTATAGTGCTGAACGGCGTCAACGACAGCCTCTACTAATGCGCCTTTTGCCGTTAGGAAGGGTTGACCGGATAAATTCCACTCTAAGGTATAGCGCAGCTGGTGGCGATCAAGCAGGTTAGCGACTGCTTCGCGAATTTGTTGGTCGGTCAATTCGGTGCTGAAGCGGAAATTAAATTGTACGAATAAGTCGCCCGGGATCACATTATTACTGCCAGTACCGGCCTGAATATTGGCGATTTGCATACTGGTAGGCGGGAAAAATTCATTTCCTTGATCCCATTCCGTTGCCGCCAACTCAGTTAGAGCAGGGAGCGCGCGATGGACAGGGTTATCCGCGAGATGGGGATACGCGACATGCCCTTGTACGCCATGCACGGTCAAGTTTGCGGTAATTGAACCACGGCGGCCATTTTTGACGACATCGCCGACACGCTCGGTACTTGAGGGTTCACCGACTAAGCAGAACTCCACACGCTCTTGTCGAGCCATTAATTGCTCAACCACTTTGACTGTGCCATTGATACCACTTGCCTCTTCGTCGGAGGTGATCAAAAAGGCTAGCCGTCCTGTATGGTGAGGATGTTGTTCAACGAAGCGTTCAGCCGCCACGACCATGGCGGCTAAGGAGCCTTTCATATCGGCGGCACCGCGACCAAACAGGAGTCCATCGCGAATAGCGGGCTCAAACGGAGGGTTAATCCATTGGCGCTCATCGCCAACAGGGACGACGTCGGTATGGCCGGCGAAGGCGAGCGTTTGACCTTGACCGCGAGTGGCCCAGAAATTTTGGGTATCGCCAAAATGCATCGGTTCGATATGAAAGCCAATCGTTTCAAGGCGAGCGATAAGTAACGCTTGGCAGCCCGCATCATTAGGGCTTAAGGATGGGCAACGTATAAGTTGTTGGGCAAGCTCGATAACCGGGCAAAACATGTTTAGCGCCCTCCCTGTATAAAGCTTGACCATACGGCGGTATCGAAGCCAACCAGCATTTCTCCATCCTCTCGTACCAATACTGGGCGCTTAATGACAGCGGGGTGCTCAAGCATGATTTGACGGGCCGCTGCCGGATCGGAAGCACTTTGTTTTTGCTCATCAGAAAGCGAACGCCAGGTGGTCCCACGAGTATTAAGCAAAGCCTTGACCCCCAGACCTTGAATCAGTTGGTCCAGTAGTGTTTCATCTAACCCTTGTTGGCGGAAATCATGGTAAGCGGCATCGATAGGGAATTCAGCGAGGAATTTACGCGCTTTTCTCACGGTATCACAGGTTTTAATGCCATATAGGGTTAGGGTCGGTGCGGTTACTTGAGTCATGAGACAGTACTACCTAATTATTAAGTCAAAAGATCACGGGTAATCAAGGATAATGCCGCATTTAGCCAGCATTTTCTACCCTTCTGCGAGGTTGGTAACAATTATCGCGAGGTGTTTTGATATAGCCAGATAAACCGTGAACAACCTCATGAATTTATACAATCCTTTTTGTAAATAAAAGATGTTATATTTCAACAGTATATATCCATTTTGCGCCAAATGGGCAAACGTTAACGTAGATTAATTCTTTACAGGGCTTTACGAATTCAGCGTCTTACAGGTAGGATTCATCACCCTCTGGAGATATTCGCCAATTTTCACCTGTGCTAATGCGGTAGAGGGGATTTGCTGTAGAAGTGGACAAACAGGAAACCTATGAAAAATACAAAAAAAACAGCGGCTGATTTACAGCACGCCAGACGTAAGTGGTTAAACTCCCATGACTCCGGATATCGCAAGGAGATGGGGAACCGCCAAGTACAGATGATAGCCATTGGCGGAGCAATTGGTACTGGGCTTTTTCTTGGCGCTGGGGCACGATTACAACTCGCGGGGCCAGCCCTCGCACTGGTCTATTTGGTCTGTGGTATCTTCTCATTTTTTATCTTACGCGCATTAGGAGAATTGGTTCTGCACCGCCCTTCAAGCGGCAGTTTCGTCTCTTACGCTCGTGAGTTTATGGGTGAGAAAGCCTCCTATGTCGCAGGGTGGATGTACTTTGTTAACTGGGCAATGACCGGCATCGTGGATATCACCGCCGTTGCCCTCTATATGCACTATTGGGGAGCCTTTGGCGATATCCCACAATGGGTCATTGCCTTAGGCGCACTGGCGATTGTGGGTACCATGAATATGGTCGGGGTCAAATGGTTTGCGGAGATGGAATTCTGGTTCTCCTTAATCAAGGTCTTGGCCATCGTTGTTTTCTTAGTCGTGGGGGTGGTCTTCTTAGGAAGCGGCAAGCCGCTAGACGGTAACACGACAGGATTCCACCTGATCTCTGATAACGGAGGCTTCTTCCCGCATGGGATAATGGCTGCCTTTGTCTTGGTGCAAGGGGTCGTATTCGCCTTCGCGTCAATCGAGTTAGTCGGTACCGCGGCAGGGGAGTGTAAAAACCCTAAAATCATGGTACCTAAAGCGATTAATAGTGTGATATGGCGGATTGGTCTGTTCTATGTCGGATCTGTGGTTTTACTCGTTCTGTTACTTCCATGGAATGCCTATCAAGCAGGTCAGAGTCCTTTCGTGACCTTCTTCAGTAAATTAGGTGTGCCGTACATTGGCAGTATCATGAACATCGTGGTATTAACGGCGGCATTATCGAGCCTTAACTCGGGGCTGTACTCCACCGGACGTATCTTACGTTCAATGTCGATGGGCGGTTCAGCACCACGCTTTATGTCGAAAATGAGTCGCCAGCAGGTGCCTTATGCGGGAATTTTAGCCACGATAGTGATCTACATCTTCGGTGTGGTACTGAACTATTATGTTCCAAGCCAAGTGTTCGAAATCGTTCTAAACTTTGCCTCGCTAGGGATCATCAGTTCCTGGGCCTTTATCGTGCTGTGTCAGCTGCGTCTACGCAAAGCGATTCGCGAAGGTAAAGCGGAAGATATTTCCTTTAAACTCCCGGGCGCGCCCTTTACTTCTTGGTTGACACTGCTGTTTCTAGCGAGCGTGTTAGTGCTAATGGCTTTCGATTATCCTAACGGGACTTACACTATTGCATCAGTACCGCTGATTATAATTCTATTAATCATCGGTTGGTTTGGGGTGCGTAAACGTGTTCACGAAGTATCGTTACGTGAGCAGCAACATATCTCGGCGCATCACGACAAGTAAAATAGCAGGGGATAACTCTGGGTAGTCAGAATGTTGAAACGGTGTCGTCAGTCACGACACCGTTTTTTTTTGCGAGGAATTAACGGTTATTCACCAAGGCCGTGACGAGCTGGTTAGCGCCTTGGCTCATTGGGGTAAAATGACTGCCTGGCGCACGGGCAACGGCGATAAAGACCCCGACATTACTGCGTGGGTCCATCACGATATAGGTCATGAAACCGCCGCCGCCGCCGGTTTTTTCCACCAGAGCGGGTTGACTACCCATCGCATTCATATGTACCCACCCTAATCCTAATCCGCTGGCAGGGCCAGCAACGTCCATGCCGTTCATCCGCACTAATTGGCTACGCGGATACACCACGCGCTGTAAAGTACTGGCGAGCGGAGAACGAGGCCTGATTGAACTGGAAAAGAATTGCTGCATCCAGCGTTCCATATCATCCGCAGTCGAATAGAGGCCCCCACTGCCAATCGCGGCGAGAGTATTGTTACAAGGGCTAGCATGGTCGCGCGGAATGATTAATCGACGACACTGATCGGGGGAAGGGGTAAAGGTCGTATCTTTCATTCCCAAAGGGCGAGTAATCAACGATTGCACTAACTGAGGGTATGGCTTACCGCTGGCGCGGCTGAGCGCATCGGCTAAATAATCAAAGCCCAAATTCGAGTAGGCGGCGACAGTACCGGGGATCGCTTTCAACTCCGCATGCTGTAGCCACTGCCAGCGCGAGGATTTTTCCGGCCAGATAAAGACAGGGCGATTTGCGCGTCCGCCCGGCATCTCGCGGGGAAGTCCTGCCGTATGGGTAGCAAGATTTTGTAACTTAATGGTGTAGCCGCGAAAAGAGGGGACGGTCATCCCTTTCGGCGCATAGTTGCTTAACGGATCGGAAAGCTTGACGACGCCCTGTTGGCCCAGTTTGACCAAGGTTTCGCTGGTAAAAAGCTTACTGATGGAGGCAAGGCGGAAAACGCTCTCCTTGGTCGGGCGAACACTGCTTCCGCGACGGGTTTCCCCGGCACTGGTGAAATAGTGTTGGTTACCATCAATAACCACCATCGTCATGCTGGCGGCTGCGGTTTGTTGAAAAATTTGTTGTGCGTAGCGCTGCACAATATCGGCGCTGACTTGCGGAGCGACTCTCGGGGCAGCAAAGCTGGTACTGGTTGCAGAGATAACAAGCGTTGCAACGAAGGATAAAGTGAGTTTTTTCAAGGGAGAGCGTCCATACACAGTGAATAAAAAGTCAGTGCTGATAATAGCGGGTTTACACCGGTGTTATTAGAAAAAGGATTAACAATTATGTTTCTTTTTATAAGCAATGATGATGACTCGATGTGCGACACCGAGCCATTGCCTTATAGCCAGTCACGAACTGTCAAAAAGTGTTCGGTCAGTCTCGCTTCCGGCGAGCCAGCTTGTGCTTGATAATCATATTCGAAGCGGACAAGCGGTGGCATCGACATCAAAATGGATTCAGTACGTCCACCACTTTGGATACCAAACAACGTGCCGCGGTCCCACAACAGATTAAATTCCACGTAACGTCCACGCCGATAAAGCTGGAATTGGCGCTCGCGCTCGCCGTAAGGGGTGGCGTGGCGTTTCTCAACGATGGGCAGGTAAGCCTCCAAAAAGCCCAACCCTACCGCTTGGGTAAACGCAAAACAGTGCTCGAAACTCGGCGTATTCAGATCATCAAAGAATAACCCACCAATTCCGCGTTGCTCGTTACGGTGGCGTAAGAAGAAGTATTCGTCACACCACTTTTTATACCTCGGGTAGACCTCTTCACCGAATGGGCGGCATAAGTCTGCAGCGGTCTTATGCCAATGTTGGGCATCCTCGTCAAAACCGTAAAAGGGGGTCAAATCAAACCCGCCACCAAACCACCACACTGGCTCTGCATCGGGTTTTTCTGCAATGAAAAAGCGGACGTTGGCATGGCTGGTCGGGACATAGGGATTGTTGGGGTGAATGACTAATGACACCCCCATGGCTTGGAAGCTACGTCCGGCTAATTCAGGGCGATGCGCGGTCGCTGAAGCAGGCATTTGGTCGCCATAGACATGGGAAAAATTAACGCCTGCCTGTTCGAACAGTTTACCTTGGGTGAGGACGCGAGTGCGTCCGCCGCCGCCTGCTTCTCGAACCCAGTCATCTTCGAGGAAAGAAGCGTGGCCATCGAGATCGGCTAATCGTTGACATATCGTGTCTTGTAACGACAGGAAGAACTGTTTTACTTGCTCAATTGTTTGCGTACTCATGATCTCTTTTTACAACCTTCGTTGAACATTAAGTGAATCAACTGACTCGGCGATTACGTCTTTGCTGTTCATTATAAAAGTTGACGATACCATCAGAAATAGCCCCAGCAATTTTTTTACGAAAAGCCGTGGTGCCAAGCAGTTTCTCTTCACCTGGATTAGTGATAAACGAGGTTTCAACTAATACAGACGGGATAGAAGGGGATTTTAATACGGCAAATGCGGCCTGTTCGGTATGTTGGCTATGCAAGTGGTGCACGGGACGAATGGTATCTAAAACGTGTTTTCCCAGAGTCAGGCTATTTTTAATGGTATCGGTTTGAACTAAATCGAATAAAATTTGCTGTAAGTATTGGTCTTTCTGCTGCACTTTTAGGCCGCCTACGGCATCGGCATTATTTTCGCGATCAGACAGGTAGCGAGCCATCGCACTGCTGGCACCGCGGTTAGAGAGGGCAAAGACCGAGGCCCCACGCGCTGAGGGATCGGTATAGCCGTCGGCATGGATCGACATAAAGAGCGACGCGCCATGTTGCGAAGCAATTTCGACGCGTTGATAGAGCGGAATGAAATGGTCACTATCACGGGTTAACCGGGCTTCAATATGCGGGTGGCGACTTAGTAATTGACGTACCGTGTTAGCAATTTCCAACACCACGTGTTTTTCCATCGAGCCCTCTTCACCGACAGCCCCCGAATCGATTCCCCCGTGGCCGGGGTCGAGCATGACAATAAATTTACCCGAGTTACTCTTTTTTGCAGCTGAATGACGTTGACGAGAAACCGGAATCCGCGACTCTTCGGCCAGTACGGCGCGGGGTGAGAGCACTGCCAACGCAAGACCGGAAAAGAGTAATTGGCGGCGATTGACTAATTGTTTCAGAGAGGCCAATTTTTTCATTAGTTTCAGATCCGTGAAGAGTCAATGAGGATTACTATTAATAATAAGGTTATATAGTAACATTAGCCATATTGCTAACATTGAAATATTTCAGCCTTTTACTGAGTATTGCCTTTTCTAACACCCTAACTCACACGCATAATAGTTTGTTTTCGCCAAGGGGGAGTCAAAAAATGGAAATTCGTGTTTTCGAACAACAAGATATCGATGAGGTCATTACGCTGTGGGAGCGCTGTGACTTACTACGTCCTTGGAATGATCCCGAACTCGATATCGAACGTAAATTACGCCACGATGCTGACCTTTTTCTCGTCGTTGTGCTCTCCGGGCAGATCGTAGGCAGTGTGATGGGGGGATACGACGGTCACCGTGGCTCGGCCTATTACCTCGCGGTACACCCTGATTATCAAGGCCGTGGCTTTGCCAATGCACTGATGAATCGTTTAGAAAAAAAGTTGATTGCTCGAGGCTGTCCCAAACTCAATCTCCAAATTCGTGATGATAATGATGTAGTACTGGGTTTCTATGAAAAATTAGACTACGAAATTAACGAAGTCACCAGTCTCGGAAAACGTTTAATTGAAGATCGTGAATATTAATGCCAGCTAATGATGGAAGATTTCGATATCGAAGGTGAGGGGATAGCCGCCCCTTTACCCTTTTTGCTGTGGGCTATCTTGCTTTATCAAGCGCGGGCTTGGATATTGCTGGTAATGGCGGGAGCATCTCGACAACAAGGCGATACACTCTTACGTCTTTTTGTGCCAGAAACCTCGACTTTTTATGTTGGTTTAGTCATGGGCTTACCGGCGCTTATTTGTATGATGTTGAGTGGTTATCGCCAGCGCTTTCCTCGTAGTTGGCGAGTTTGTCGCGTTAGCGTAATCATTAGTGGTGCGCTGCTCTGTGCTTGGCAATTAAGCCAGTGGAACAGAGAGGCTCTCGAAAGCTCGCCGCTGTTACTGATATTGACACTATTTGACCTATTAACCGAAGCCGCCTTACTGACGATGGGCCGCCTAAAACAGTGTTTCAAACAATAAAAAACCGGTCTACAGTAAACTTTTTACGTGAAGATCACTCCTAGTAGCACTGATCAGAAATGCAAGAGGATTTGAAATGAAAGCGTTACCCTGCGCACTGCTTGCCAGTGCGGTATTGCTCAGCGGCTGTGCGGGTTCCAGCCATCAGACTGACACTTCAAGCAGTAGCGTCCATTGGTGGAATCCATTGAGCTACACCTGGTCATCCGCACTCCCCTGGAACTGGTTTGGCTCTTCTGTCGCGGTGAGCGAGGAAGGGGTGGGGGAAATTACTCGCACAACCCCCTTTAACGCCGAGGCGATTAGCCAAGGTATTGGTAGCGATTATCGTATCCGTCAAGGGATGGGGACGCGTAACGGCCAAATTGAAAGCTATATCCAAGCGATGAAAGATCAACAGGTGGCGATGACTTTTTATGGCGATGGGTCGGTCACCAAAATCGATGTAGTGGATAGCAGTGTGGGCACCCCTAAGGGCGTTGCATTCGGCGCGCCGTTCTCAGCCCTGTTTCAGAAAGCTTACGGTAACTGCCAACCGGGCCGTGATAGCCAGCATGTGCAGTGTAAAGTCCCGAATAGCCTACACTTAGAGGTTATCTACCAAGGCGAGTTCAGCGGTCCTTCCGGTATTATGCCTGCCGATGCCACGCTCAAGCAGTGGACACTCTCTGAAATCCTTTGGCACGCCTAATCATTATATATTTTTTAGCAATTACACAGCAGTAATCGGTATATAAAACCATTACTGCTTTTTTATCCTTATTAATACACTGAGAACTTCTAGATTGACTGAGGTTGAGATTGGAATTTTCAGGTATGAAGAGACGCTATATATCATCGGTGGTGGGCCTATTACTGCTTGCTGCACCGCCTGCCTTTCCTGCTCAATTACTCAATAGCTCCTACGATGTGTCACGCGAGCTGTATGAACAATTGAATCCGGTGTTTATTCAGCAATGGAACACTCAACATCCACAAGATAAACTGACGATCCATCAATCGCATGGTGGCTCGTCCAAACAAGCGCTCGCATTATTGCAAGGGATGCGTGCCGATGTGGTGACCTTCAACCAAGTGCCCGACGTCCAGATTCTGCATGATCGAGGGCAACTGATCCCCAGCAATTGGCAACAACGGTTGGCCAATAACAGCTCACCTTACTATTCAACCATGGCCTTGGTTGTACGTCGCGGTAATCCCTTGCATATCGCAGACTGGCAGGATGTGGTTAAGCCGGGCGTAAAGCTTATCTACCCTAATCCTAAGACCTCGGGTAACGGTCGCTATGCCTGGTTGGCTGCATGGGGAGCGTTAAGTTTCTCTCATGATCAAGACGTCTCAGCGGTGCGTAAAGCGATGCGTCAGTGGGTAATAAACACGCAGGTAGCCGATATTGGTGGACGCGGGGCAACCCAAAGCTTTGTGAATCAGAAGTTGGGCGATGTGCTAATCACTTTTGAAGCGGAAGCTCGGGCCTTGCAACAGCATTATCCTGACCAACACTACCAAGTTATTATTCCGCGAACTAATATTAAAGCGGAATTCCCTGTCACATGGCTTGATCGTAATACTGAACGCGATCATTCAACCGCTGTGGCAAAAGCTTATCTACATTTTCTTTACCAATCTGAGGCGCAAAATATCTTAACGCGTTTTCATTACCGTACCTATCACGCCACACCTAGCATTGTGGCGCAGCAACATTTTGCGCCCATTCACTTTTTCACGGTTGAACAGCAGTTTGGCTCATGGCAGCAAGCCATGCAGTCGCACTTTGCACCGCAAGGGGAGTTCGATACATTGCAGGCAGCAGGATCATCACTATGATTTTTTCACGTCAACGTCGCGTTTTACCCGGGTTTGGTCTGAGTCTCGGTACCAGCCTATTCTTTACCTGCTTGATTTTACTGTTACCGGTCAGCGCGTTATTGATGCAGTTATCGCATATGACGTGGGCAGAATATTGGCGGGTAATTAGCGATCCTCAATTGGTGGCCGCCTACAAAATAACGCTGTTATCGGCGGCGGTTGCGTCAGTGTTTAACGCCGTGTTTGGGACGTTGATGGCGTGGGTCTTAACGCGCTATCGCTTTCCAGGTCGTACATTTCTGGATGGTTTGATGGATCTGCCTTTTGCGTTACCGACTGCCGTCGCCGGTTTAACGCTTGCGGGGTTATTCTCGTCAAACGGTTGGTACGGCCATTGGCTGGCGGAGCACGGTATTAAGGTCACTTACACTTGGTTGGGGATTGCTGTCGCCATGGCTTTTACCAGTATCCCCTTTGTGATCCGCACGGTTCAGCCCGTATTAGAAGAGCTTGGCCCAGAGTATGAAGAAGCCGCCGAAACCTTGGGCGCAAGGCCTCGTCAGGCTTTCTTCAAGGTTATTTTACCCGAAATTGCGCCATCGCTGCTTGCGGGTACCGCGCTCTCTTTTACCCGCAGTCTGGGAGAATTTGGTGCCGTTATCTTTATCGCCGGTAATATTGCTTGGAAGACGGAGGTTATCTCATTACTGATTTTTGTTCGCCAGCAAGAGTTCGATTTCCCCGCATCAAGCGCTATCGCCTCCGTGATTATGGGCGCGTCTTTACTTCTGCTCTTTACCATCAATACATTACAGAGCCGCTACGGGCGTCGTTTAGGGGGTAAATAATGACTGGATCATCACACCCTTGGACGAAGTGGATACTGATCGCCTTAGCGCTGCTCAGCGCCGCACTCTTCCTGTTGGTGCCATTAATCTATATTTTCTGGCAGGCCCTTAGCGAAGGGGTAGGGGTTGCCTTACATAATCTGCATGACGGTGATATGTTGCACGCAATTTGGCTGACGGTGCTGATTGCGTTGATCACCGTACCGGTAAACCTTATTTTTGGGACCTTACTCGCGTGGTTGGTCAGCCGTTTTAATTTCCCGGGTCGGCAATTCTTGTTGACCTTGTACGATATTCCCTTTGCGATTTCACCGGTAGTGGTAGGTTTGCTCTATCTGCTATTTTGGGGGATCAACGGCCCTGCGGGGAGCTGGCTGGATGCACATAATATTCAAGTGATGTTTACCTGGCCGGGAATGGTATTGGTCACTATTTTCGTCACCTGCCCGTTTGTGATCCGAGAGTTGGTGCCAGTGATGCTAAGTCAGGGAAGCCAAGAGGATGAAGCGGCGATTTTGCTGGGGGCCAATGGCTGGCAGATGTTTCGTCGTGTGACCTTACCGAACATCCGCTGGGCATTGCTGTACGGCGTAGTCCTTACCAACGCGCGAGCGATTGGTGAGTTTGGCGCGGTATCAGTGGTATCTGGGGCGATACGCGGCGAAACCTATACCCTTCCTTTACAAGTAGAACTCTTGAACCAAGATTACAATACCGTCGGGGCTTTTACTGCGGCGGCGTTACTCGCTATGATGGCGATGATCACCCTATGTTTAAAAAGTGTACTGCAATGGCGCTTAGAACGTCAGCAGCACGGCGCACAGGCAGGCGAAAATGAGCATTAATATTAACCAGATTTCTAAATCCTTTGGTCACACTCAGGTACTGAACAACATCAGTCTCGATATCCCTTCTGGCGAGATGGTGGCGTTACTTGGGCCGTCTGGTTCGGGAAAAACCACGCTACTGCGTATTATTGCTGGGTTGGAAAATCAGAATGCCGGGGAGATCCTATTCCACGGACGCGAGGTTAGCCAAGTCCATGCTCGTGATCGGCAGGTGGGATTTGTTTTCCAACATTATGCGCTGTTTCGCCATATGAACGTATTCGATAACATTGCCTTCGGACTGACCGTGATGCCGCGTAAAACGCGACCGAGTAAAGCGGTGATCCGTGAAAAGGTGATGAAACTGTTGGAGATGGTGCAGCTTAAGGAGTTCGCTAAACGCTATCCTGCCCAACTCTCTGGTGGGCAAAAACAGCGTGTAGCCTTAGCACGCGCCTTGGCGGTAGAACCTGCAATATTATTGCTCGATGAGCCGTTCGGCGCTCTGGACGCACAAGTACGTAAAGAGCTGCGTCGTTGGCTACGCCAGTTGCACGAAGAGCTGAAATTCACCAGCGTCTTTGTGACGCATGATCAAGAAGAAGCCATGGATGTCGCCGACCATGTCGTGGTCATGAGCCAAGGGAATATCGAACAACATGGCACCCCCCAGCAAGTCTGGCAGCAGCCAGAAAGCCGCTTTGTGCTGGAGTTTTTAGGTGAGATTAACCGACTGCCCGCAACGGTTTCTGGGCAGTCGCTCCAGGTGGGGGGGCATCAGTGGCAACTCAGTCAATCTTACGGTGCACAGGGCAATATCGACCTGTTTCTCCGGCCTTGGGAACTGACATGGTCAACGCAGCCCGATGCGTTGCATCGACTGCCGGCGACAGTGCTTGAAGTGACGCCTCGCGGGCATTTTTGGCAACTCAGCTTAGACGCGGAGGGCGTAGCAATAGACCCTCTCTCCGCCATTAGTCAAACCGTGGTGGCTCCGGAGCGGGGAAGCACGGTCTATCTGAATTTGGCCCAAGCGCGGGTTTACCAACAAGACAATCTCTTAGCGCCACTTGCCTTGGATTAACTGTACTGATAATTTCAAGGCTAGCATTGCCATCAGCCTTGGTTTTTACCTAGGCTGATGGCGTTTAAGCGATAGGAAAAATACGTGACCACCTTAGAAAGCACGATAGGTAACACGCCCTTAGTCCGGTTACAGCGCCTGCCCGCTGCCGGGGCGGGTGAAGTGTGGGTTAAACTCGAAGGTAACAATCCAGCGGGATCGGTGAAGGACCGCGCAGCCTGGTCTATGGTGCGACAGGCCGAACGTCGAGGCGTGATCTCTCCTGGCGATACCTTGATTGAGGCAACCAGCGGCAATACCGGTATTGCGCTCGCCATGATTTGCGCGTTATTGGGTTATAAGCTGAAACTATTGATGCCCGATAATATGAGTATTGAGCGTCAAGCGGCGATGCAAGCCTACGGGGCTGAATTAATTCTGATCGATCAAGCGAAGGGAATGGAGTATGCGCGTGATACCGCACAAAGCTTAGCGAAGCGAGGCGAGGGGATAGTATTAGACCAGTTCAATAATCCAGATAACGCGCTCGCCCATTACCAGACGACAGGCCCAGAAATTTGGCAACAGACCGCGGGGCGGATCACCCACTTCGTTTCCAGTATGGGAACAACGGGCACCATTAGCGGCACAGGCCGTTATCTTAAGCAGCAAAATTCAGCGATCCAGGTGGTGGGATTACAACCTGCCGCGGGGAGTCAAATTGCCGGTATTCGCCACTGGGAGGGGGGTTACCAGCCGACTATTTATCAGCCGCAATGGGTCGATGATATTGTGATGATGACGCAAGAGCGGGCGGAACATTCGGCGCGAGCCTTAGCACAGCAAGAAGGGATCTTCGGTGGAATAAGTTCTGGTGCTGCAGTATCGGCAGCGCTCAGTCTTGCGGAATTACATCCTGAGCGGGTCGTCGTAGCCATAGTCTGTGATCGCGGTGATCGCTACCTGTCTACAGGTGTTTTCAATCAATCGGCCAGTTGAAGCGTAATTATTGTGTAAAACTAACAGAATCTCGCCAGAAAAGACGTCATTATACGTAAAGTGAGTTAGAGGCCAGAATATGAAAATTTTATTAGTTGAAGACGATCAAGAGTTAGGACAGATGCTGAGCCAATACTTGGCTGGCGAAGGGATGAACACCGATGTGGTCACGCACGGTAAGCGTGCCTTGGAGGTGATTAATCAAACACATTACGATGCGATGATCTTAGATATCATGCTGCCTGATATCAGTGGAATTGAAGTGTTACGTCAGGTACGTCAGTACCACCGCTTACCCATCATTATGCTCACCGCGAAAGGGGAAAATATCGACCGGGTGATTGGGTTAGAGATGGGGGCGGATGATTATATGCCTAAGCCGTGTTACCCAAGAGAGCTTGTCGCGCGCTTACGCTCGGTAATGCGTCGTTTTGAAGAGATCCCCGTCGCGCCTATCGATAACCAACCGCTCGTCTTGAAAGAGTTAGTGCTTAATCCAGCCATGCGTTCCGTGACGTGGCAGCAGCAATCCCTCGATCTCACCGCGTCTGAATTTAATCTGCTTGAACTATTATTAGTGGCAGGGGACCGTGTGGTGTCTAAAGACGAACTGTCGGAGAAAGCGTTAGGCCGTACGCGCGAGGCTTATGACCGCAGTGTCGATGTGCATATTAGTAATATTCGTCAGAAAATTGCAAAAACCACCCACGACCAAATCTTTATCGAAACCGTGCGCAGTATTGGTTACAAAATTCGATGAACCAACGTTATCCAAGGCGATTATTCACCAAGATGCTGGTGGCTTTTCTATTTGTATTTCTGTTGATAAGCCAAGTAATCTGGTTAGGATTTTCGCTTTTTGCCCATGATGACTCGCCGTTTGCGAGACAACAGCGCAGTTTACAACAAGTGCAACTGGCGTCTATCAGTGGGTTACTGGCGCACTCGTCAGGACCTGCAGCGGTACAAGCTCTCGTTGAAAGTTGGGAGCTCAACGTTAGGCCTCAGGTGAGCTTTTCTCCTGCCCCTAACACGCCGACGACCATTTATGCTGAAGATCGTGGTGTACCCACCATCCTTAGCCAGCAGCTGAGGGATAACGCGGGTCATCGCTATCAGGTTGTGCTGGATTACAATGGATTGGATCGCTTTTATGAACGCGGCCATCACTCGTGGCACGATTCATTACATATTCCGACGACGATTATGTTCTTTGCACCCTTTCTTGGCATTTTCTTTAGCTTACTTTTAGCCTGGAATATGACA
>CATOTO010000125.1:0-33563 GCA_951812925.1 Calliopum simillimum | reverse complement strand
GATCCAGCACCGCCACATCCTGCCGGGTCAGGCCCATGACCCCGGAGTTGAGGGTCATCATGTCATCGTCCGCCACGCCCATGTCCAGCAGGCGCTGGTGCAACGCGCTGTAGAGAATGCTTTCGTGGTTGTCGCCGTATCGGGTGTAGAAGGCGTTGCACAGCAGGGTGCCGGGCTGCACGCGTTCGAACAGGGCCAGGGGCGAATGGTGGAAGAAGGTATCGGTGTCGATCAGCATCGCCACCGGCGACTCTTCGAGCACCTGGCGCAACACCACGTGTTTGGTGCGAAAGTGGTAGCCGTGGGGCTCGCTCCAGCGTTTGCGCGTGGCTTCGTCCAGCGGGCGCACACGCACCGGCAGCAGGCGATACGGCTCGGGGTTATCGCTGAATACCTGAATATCCACGGCGTCCGGAGTGGCCTGCAGAAAAGCCAGCGCGCTGGCGATGCTGAAGACGGCTTCCTGGTGGTAGGTCTCGGAGCCGAAGACCAGATACACCAGTTGCGGGCGGGAAGTCGGGGGACGCTGTATTCATGGACGGCTGGGTTCCGTGGGCAGGTAAAACGTCAAAGGCCCTCGTAAAGACGAGGGCCTTGGCACGGTCGGGCAAACTTCAGCGTGGCAGCTTGAGGTTGTTCCAGATGGCCAGGCTGGGCTCGGTCTGGTTCAGGGTATAGAAGTGCAACCCTGGCGCGCCACCTTGCAACAATTGTTCACACATCTCGGTGATGACCTGCTCGCCGAACGCCTGGATGCTCTTGACGTCGTCTCCATAGGCTTCCAGTTGCTTGCGCACCCAGCGTGGGATCTCGGCCCCGCAGGCGTCGGAAAAGCGCGCCAGCTTGCTGTAGTTGGTGATCGGCATGATGCCCGGCACGATCGGGATGTTCACGCCCATGGCCTGAACGCGCTCGACAAAATAGAAATAACTGTCGGCGTTTGAAAAAGTACTGGGTGATCGCGCTATCGGCGCCGGCGTTGGCCTTGCGCACGAAATTTTGCAGATCGTGTTCGAAATTGCGCGCCTGCGGATGCATCTCCGGGTAAGCCGCCACTTCGATGTGGAAGTGATCGCCGCTTTCCTCGCGGATGAAGCTCACCAGTTCATTGGCGTAGCGCAGCTCGCCGCTGGCCATGCCCATGCCGGATGGCAGGTCGCCACGCAAGGCGACGATGCGCTTGATGCCGGCGGCTTTGTATTGGGTCAGCAGGCCGCGCAGATCGGCCTTGCTGTCGCCCACGCACGACAAGTGCGGCGCGGCGGGAACCTTGATTTCATTTTCCAGCTGCAACACGGTGTTGATCGTGCGATCACGGGTCGAACCGCCAGCGCCGTAGGTGCAGGAGAAGAAGTCGGGGTTGAAGCTGGCTAACTGCTTGGCAGTTGCCATCAGTTTTTCATGCCCAGCATCGGTTTTGGTCGGGAAGAACTCGAAGCTGTAGCGACGGTCTTGGGACATGGTAATACCCTTGGAAACTCGAAAGCCTGGAAGGCATACGCAATCGATGCGGGTGCCTGGCTTTCTGTGGGAGCTGGCTTGCCTGCGATAGCATCAGCTCGGTGTTACTGGAACACCGAGGCGTCTGCATCGAGGGCAAGCCCGGCTCCCACAGAAGAGCCGGCGCCAGCAAGGCCGATCAGTAGCGGTAAGCGTGCGGCTTGAACGGGCCTTCGACCGTCACGCCGATGTAGTCGGCCTGGGTCTTGGTCAGTTGGGTCACCACGCCGCCGAAGCCGCGGACCATTTCCAGGGCCACTTCTTCGTCGAGTTTCTTGGGCAGTACTTCCACGGTCAGGCGCTCGGCTTTCTGGGCGGGCGACAGGTCGGCGTACTTCTGTTCGAACAGGAAGATCTGCGCCAGTACCTGGTTGGCGAACGAGCCGTCCATGATGCGGCTTGGGTGACCGGTGGCGTTGCCCAGGTTAACCAGGCGGCCTTCGGCCAGCAGGATCAGGTAGTCGTCGTTCTGTGGATCGAACTGGCCGGCGCCGGTGCGGTGAACCTTGTGCACCTGCGGCTTCACTTCTTCCCATGCCCAGTTTTTGCGCATGAAAGCGGTGTCGATCTCGTTGTCGAAGTGGCCGATGTTGCACACCACGGCGCGCTTTTTCAGGGCCTTGAGCATGTTCGCATCACAGACATTCACGTTACCGGTAGTGGTGACGATCAGGTCGATCTTGCCCAGCAGGGCCTTGTCGATGCTTGCCTCGGTGCCGTCATTGACGCCATCGATGAACGGCGAAACCACTTCGAAGCCGTCCATGCAGGCCTGCATGGCGCAGATCGGGTCAACTTCGGAAACCTTGACGATCATGCCTTCCTGACGCAGGGACTGGGACGAACCCTTGCCCACGTCACCATAACCGATCACCAGCGCTTGCTTGCCCGACAGCAGGTGGTCGGTGCCGCGCTTGATGGCATCGTTGAGGCTGTGACGGCAACCGTACTTGTTGTCGTTCTTGCTCTTGGTCACCGAGTCGTTGACGTTGATGGCCGGGATTTTCAGTTCGCCCTTGGCCAGCATGTCCAACAGGCGGTGCACGCCGGTGGTGGTTTCTTCGGTCACGCCGTGGACGCGGTCGAGGATGGCCGGGTACTTCTTGTGCAGCAGCTCGGTCAGGTCGCCGCCGTCGTCGAGGATCATGTTGGCATCCCATGGCGCGCCATCCTTGAGGATGGTTTGCTCCAGGCACCACTCGTACTCTTCTTCGGTCTCGCCTTTCCAGGCGAATACCGCGATACCGGCAGCGGCGATGGCAGCAGCGGCCTGGTCCTGAGTCGAGAAAATGTTGCACGACGACCAACGCACTTCGGCACCGAGGGCAACCAGGGTTTCGATCAGCACGGCAGTCTGGATGGTCATGTGGATGCAGCCGAGAATCTTCGCGCCCTTGAGCGGCTGCTCAGCGGCGTACTTGCGACGCAGGCCCATCAGGGCAGGCATTTCGGATTCGGCGATAAAGGTTTCGCGACGGCCCCAGGCGGCGAGGGACATGTCGGCGACTTTGTAGTCATTGAATTCTGCAGGCGTGATGACAGCGCTCATAGAGAGCCTCCATTCGTAGTGTGCGAATGGGCGCCGTTGTGCGTTTGGTATCCAGCCGTGAAACCAGGCCGGGCAACGCCCCATCCGAGCCTGACAGGGTGAACCTGCTGCAGCGCCCCTCGGACAGGTGGCGGGAGAACGGTGGTGGCCGTTCTGAATCGGGGGCGATTATAGCTTTCTTTATCCGGCCGGTGGCAAGTAACAAGCGACACGCTGCACGTAAAAGCGAATCGGCTTTTACTTGCAGCGTGTCGCTTGAAACTTGAAGCTGGGGGGTGAACTCTATCGTTCAAACCCCTCGGAGCCCGTCCCCCCATGAACTTCCACACCCGCAAATGGGTTAAACCCGAAGACCTCAACCCCAACGGCACCCTGTTCGGCGGCAGCCTGCTGCGCTGGATCGACGAAGAAGCGGCGATCTATGCGATTGTCCAGCTGGGCAACCAGCGCGTCGTCACCAAATATATCTCCGAAATCAACTTCGTCAGCGCCTCGCGCCAAGGCGACATCATCGAGCTGGGCATTACGGCCACCGAGTTCGGCCGAACCTCCATCACGCTCACCTGTGAAGTGCGCAACAAGATCACCCGCAAGAGCATCCTGACCGTCGAGAAAATGGTCTTCGTGAACCTCGGCGAGGACGGTTTGCCCGCGCCGCACGGGCGTACCGAGATCAAGTACGTGAAGGACCAGTTCCAGGGAGACGGCCTCAGCGAATAATACTGCCGGGGCCAGTGAACGCTATTGAATGGCCATAGGTCGTACCTGAACATCGCCCCCCGTTCAGGTATCACCATGGCCACGCAAGCAGACGGCAAGACTCCCAACCTGTCGCAGGAAGAGCAGCAGGACGTAGACGAGAACCAGCCGCCTCGCGCGGCGGTGCTGCACGAAATTATCCGCACCCAGGGCGATCAGGAACTGGAGCGCAATGTCGCCGCACTGTGGTGGTCAGCACTGGCCGCCGGCTTGACCATGGGCCTGTCGCTGATGGCCATGGGGTTGCTCAACTCACGCCTGCCGGACGGTGAAGCCTTCAAGGTCATCGCCAGCTTCGGTTATTGCGCAGGCTTCCTGGCGGTGATCCTCGCGCGCCAGCAACTCTTTACCGAAAACACTCTGACCGCCGTGCTGCCGGTGATGAGCAAGCCGACGCTGGCCAATGTCGGCCGGCTGTTGCGCCTGTGGTCGGTGGTGCTGGTGGGCAACTTGTGCGGCACCTTGCTGGTGGCGTATGTGATGCTGCACCTGCCAATCTTTGACGCCAAGACCGACATGGCCTTCCTCGAGATCGGCCGCAAGATCATGGAAAACGACGCGGGTCAGATGTTTGCCAAGGGCATCATCTCGGGCTGGATGATCGCCACCATGGTGTGGATGATCCCGTCGATGGAAAGCGCCAAGATGTGGATCATCATCCTCATCACCTACCTGATGGCGCTGGGCGACTTCACCCACATCGTCGTCGGCTCGGCGGAGGTGTCCTACCTGGTGTTTGCCGGTGAGCTGTCGTGGCATGACTTCTGGCTGGTGTTCGCCGGCCCGACCCTGGCCGGCAATATCATCGGCGGCAGCTTTATTTTTGCCTTGATCAGCCATGCGCAGATCCGCAGCGAAGGCAGCCTGCCCGGCAAACAGGCTGCGGACCCCAGGCATCCGCAGCAGGTCAAGAAGAAGGATCAGTGAGCGTCGGGCGTGGCCTCGGGGTCGCCCCGAGTCACGTGCTTGACCAGTTTGCCGATGCTCAGACCCTGCAGCAGGATCGACGACAGCACCACGATATAGGTGATGCTCAACAACAGGTCGCGTTCCGGGCCCAGCGGCAACGCCAGGGCCAAGGCCACTGAAACGCCGCCTCGCAGTCCGCCCCAGGTGAGGATGCGAATGGTGCCGCGCGGCACAGTGCGCCAGCGTCGCAGCAGCAGAATCGCCGGCGCCACGGTGAGCAGGCGCGAGAGCAGGATGGCCACCGCCAGCAAACTGGCTGCGAATACGTGCAGCCAGTTGAACGGCAACAGCAGCAGCTCCATACCAATCAGCGCAAACAGCAGCGCGTTGAGCATGTCGTCGAGCAATTCCCAGAAGCCGTCCAGGTAGCGCCGGGTCATGTCGTTCATCGCCAGCTTGCGCCCCAGGTTGCCGATGATCAGGCCGGCCACCACCATCGCAATCGGCGCGCTGACGTGCAATTCGGACGCCATCGCCGAGCCGCCGATCACCAGCGCCAGGGTCAGCATCACTTCGATCTGATGCTGCTCGATGCTCTTGATCATCAGGTACACGAGGTAGCCGATCAGCCCGCCGAACACCACGCCGCCAATCGCCTCATGGGCGAACAGCATTGCAGTGGCGCCCACCGTGGGGGTTTCTCCCAGCTGTGCGATGCCCAACAGCACGGTAAACACCACCACCGCGGTGCCGTCGTTGAACAGCGACTCGCCGACAATGGTGGTCTTCAGCGGCTTCGAGGCGTTGGCGGTACGCAGAACGCCCAGCACCGCAATCGGGTCGGTGGGCGAAATCAACGCGCCGAACAGCAGGCAGTACAGGAAGCTGACGTGCCAGCCGAACAGGGCAAAGATGTAGTAAGCCAGGCTGCCGATCACCACGGTGGCGATCAGTACGCCGAAGGTCGCCAGCAGGCCGATGGGCCAGCGGTAGCTGCGCAGGTCGTTGAGGTTGACGTGCAGGGCGCCGGCGAACAGCAGGAACGAGAGCATCCAGTTCATCAGCAGGTCGCCGAAGTCGATCTGGCCGATGAGCTGCTGGATGCGTTCTTCCAGGCCAGGAAAGCCGAGAAAGCTCAGGCCTTGCAGAATCAGGGAAAACAGCAGCGCAGTGACCATCACGCCGATGGTGGGCGGCAGCCCGATAAACCGATAGTTCACATAGGTGAGCAGGGTGGTGAGGCAAATGAAGGCGGCGACAAGTTCAAGCATCCGGGGTCCTTGGAAGAGAAGCAAAGTGATTGATGGGGCATGGACCGCAATATCAACATGAGGTTGCAGGTCGCCAGGGCGAAAGCGCGATAGAACCTTTCTGCGTGCCATGGCACCTAAGCGATTAGGTGCGATTGGGCATTTTTAGTGCTAGAAGTCTAATCGCTGCATAAAACGACAAAAGGAATTCAGTGATGACGGTAGCGTTCTGGTGTGTATTGATTGCGATTTTTTTGCCTTATTTGTGCACGGGAGTAGCCAAATTCAGCGGCGGCAAGTTCGGCCCACGGCAGAACCACGACCCCCGCGCCTACCTGGACACCCTCGATGGGTTTGCCAAGCGCGCCCACAGTGCGCAACTCAACAGTTTTGAGGTGACCCCAGCGTTCGCTGCAGCGGTGATCATCGCGCACCTGGCCGGCACGGCCGAACTGGTGACCATCAATGTGCTGGCGGTGCTGTTTATCACCAGTCGCCTGTTGTACATCATTTGCTACTTGGCGGACTGGGCGATGCTGCGTTCGGTGGTGTGGCTTGTGGGTATGGCGCTGATCGCGAGCTTCTTCTTCGTTTCGATCTGAAGCCTGATGCAAGCCTGCCTGTCTTGGCGGGGCTGATCTGTGGCGAGCGGGCTTGCCCCAATGCCGTTCAGTTAAGCGCAGATTCCCTGTGGCGAGCAGGCTTGTCCTGCGTTGGGCTGCGCAGCAGCCCCACAACCAGGCGCTGAGCCGTATCAGGTACACCGCGTGTTGCTGGATTGGGGGGCGCTTCGCACCCCAACGCGGGGCAAGCCCGCTCGCCACAACAGACCTGCTCTCCACAAAGCCTCAGTTTGTGCTGGGCGATAGCGTTGTCAGGTCCCGGTCGGCGCATCTGGTACGTGCGGCAACGCTACGCCCTTGGGCCAGAGCATCCAGATCTGACCTTGCTGCTTCATGTTCCCTGCCAATTCACCCGCCGCTTCGCCGGTCCCCCAGAACAGATCTGCACGCACTTCGCCGGTGATTGCGCCGCCGGTGTCCTGCGCGGCCACCGGTCGGGCGATGGGTGAGCCGTCCGGTTTGGTGGTCGACAGCCACAGCAGGCTGCCCAGCGGGATGACCTTGCGGTCCACCGCCACGCTGTAGCCGGCGGTCAGGGGCACATTGAGCGAGCCGCGCGGGCCTTCGTTGCTGTCGGGACGGGCGCTGAAGAAGACGTAGCTGGGGTTGCTTGCCAGCAATTCGGGGATGCGTTGCGGGTTCGCCTTGGCCCAGGCGCTGATGGCGCCCATGGTCACGTCTTCTTTTTTCAGCTCGCCTTGCTCCACCAGCCAGCGTCCAATGGGGCGGTAGGGATAGCCGTTCTGGTCGCCATAGCCGACGCGCAGTTGGCGCCCATCGGCCAGTTGAATGCGCCCGGAACCCTGGATCTGCAGAAATTGCAGGTCCATGGGGTTGGTCAGCCAGGCAATCGGCTTGGCCGTGGAGCCTTGGCTGTTAACGGTGGCCGCATCGTCATAGGGCTTGAGTACGCGGCCTTCAAGGCGCCCGCGCAGGCGCTTGCCCTTGAGTTCGGGGTAGATGCTCTCCAGATTGACGATGATCAGGTCGTCCGGCACACCGTACACCGGCACATGGGCGCTGGCGGTTTCGGTCAGGCTGCCGGGGTAGACCGGCTCGTAATAGCCGGTGATCAAGCCGTTTGCGCTGTCCTGCGCCGAGCGCAGGCCGAACACATCCAAGCGCTCCTTGAGAAAACCGCGCACTGCCACGGCATCGGTGGGCACGCTGGCCGCTGCGGCGCAGGTAGTGCCCCAGACCGGGTCGGCCTTGAGCCGCTGGCAAGCGCTGCGCCAGGATTCGAACCCGGCCAGCAGATCGCTGTCGGACACGGCCGGCAAGGCCTCCCACGGCGCGCCGACATACGTGGCAATGGCGTGCGGCTTGGCAGGCTCTGGTTCAACGGCGACGTTGCCGGTGTCTTTGCCCATGTCGCAGCCGGCCAGCAGCGCGATCATCGGGAGGGCCCACGCCAGGCGGCGGCCCCAGGGTTTAACGGTGACATTCATGCATGCACTTCCTGAAAACGATTTCGCGATCACTGACGGCTGTTATTGGTCGAGCTCTTCCACGGCGTCCTGCAATGCCTTGCGTGACTCGGCGAGCTTGTCCTTGCGCTTGTTGATCTTGTCGGCATCGCCCTTTTTCATCGCCTTGTCGAGATCGGCCTGACGGCGGCTGACTTCGTGCTTGGCGTCGAGCACCTTGTTTTCGCGTTCCTTCTTCAGGGACGCGTCGGTGCAGTTGGCGGTGACTTCACTCAAGGCTTTTTCCAGGCCAGCCTGCTGTGCGCCGTTGCCTTGGGTCTTGGCCTGCTCGATCTGGGTGCTGATGGCCTGGCGCTTGGCGGCGCATCCGGTGAGTGGGTCGGCTTCTTGCGCGGCCAGCAGCGGCATGGTCATGAAACTGGCGACGGTAAACAGGGCGAAAGGGGCTAGAAATTTCATGTATTACTCCAGGGTCGCAATCGAAGGGGGCTGGCAAGGTTCAAAAGCCGTCTATACCGGCCACCCGTAAAGTTTCAGCCAGGCTCAGCACGTGCGGGTCGCGAAAAAAAGCGCTCAGTTGCGCCGCGCGTCCCGGACCGATGCCATCGATGGCGAGCCAGGCCTGGTGGTCTCTGGCGACCAGCGTCTGCCAGTCGCCTTCCAGATTGTTGCGGGCCGCAGGCGGTACGCCCAAGGCTTTGAGCCATTGCGCGAACGGCCGTTGCCGGGCGCTGTGCAGGCTGTCAATGACCCGCGCGCGGCTGCGATCACCGAAGCCGTCAATGTTAGCAAGCTCTGTCGCATCCAGGGTCAACCAATCGAGCAGGCTGGCGATCAGACCTGCCTCGATCAACAGGCTCCAGGTTTCGCGGCCCATATGGGGCAGTGCGAGTCCCTGGTTACCGCTTAGCCAGGTCAGGCGTGCGAGTAACTGCTCATCGCACCCCGGGTCCAGTTGCCAGCAACTCAAGGCGTGGTAGTGACGCGGGTCGGGTATGGCCAGGTCCTCCCTGTGGGTGCTGCGCAGGATCACCTGGTCCAGGTGCGGGATGATCTGGCCGGCCAGGGTGATCGACACCTGGTCGCCAGGGCGTATGTCCAGGGCCTGCCAGCGCTTCAGCGAGCCGGCACTGACGCGGCTGATCTGCCGGTCTTCCAACCGCACAGGTTCGAGTTCCAGTATGGGCGTGATGCGTCCGGTGCGGCCGATCTTGAACTGCACGTCACGCACCAGCGCCAGGGCTTTGGCCGCCGGGTATTTCCAGGCGGCCGCCCAGTAAGGCGGGCTGGCTTTCCAGCGCTCGGCGGGTGCGCGCTGCGCCTGATGCAGCACCACGCCGTCGCTGGCGAAAGGCAGGGGCTGGTTGTACCAATAGGCGCGCCAGTGTGTGGCGTCGGTGATGCTCTGAATGGGACGGCTATAGCGCAGGGTGTCGGTGAAACCCAAGCGTTCAAGGTTGGCCAGGCGCTCGACGAAGGAGGACGGGCCTTCCGGCCAGGCCCAGACGAACAGGCCGATGCCGGCGGCCTCGGCGTCGCTCAACTGCCGCCGGTTCATCAGGCCGGCCACTTTGCCGCGGCTGTTGAGGCCGCCTTGCGCCGATTGCACGTGGTCGTCGAGGCGCCAGTAGAGTTCGCCCTGCAGCAGCAGGTCGAGGGGCTCCGGCAGTTGCTGGACAATACCGGGGATTCTGCGCGCAGACACCGACCAGTCCTGGCCAAGCAGGCCATCGCCGCGACTGATCACCTGCGTTAAACGGCCTTTGCGGTACAGCAGCGTGACTGCAACGCCGTCGACCTTGGGCTGCACCCATACGTCATGCCGGCTGCTCAGCCAGGCGGCGACGGCCGCTTCGTTGGCCAGCTTTTCCAGACCGGTATGGGCGACCGGATGGCGCAACGTTCCCCGTGCGCTGGCCAATGGCTGATCAGCGACCGTGGTGGTCTGGGGGGAACACTCGCGCCAACTGGCCAAGCGCTGGCGGGCCTGGTCGTAGAGTTCATCGCTGACGGGCGACTGACCAAGTCGGTGGTAGCTGTCGTCCCACAGTCGTATCTGTTCAGCCAGGGTGCCAACCTGCGTTTGCGCTTGTGGGGGGCAGTCCTGGGCCCATGCTCGACAGGCCAGGGTACAGAGTAAGAGAACAGTCGCCAGACGCATGATGAGCATCCTTGCTCGAAAAGGGGCCTCAGCCTAAATGATTCCCCCAGCCACAAAAAAGCCCCGACAGGGCGGGGCTTTTTACCGGGTATTTCCGCTTGCCGAAGTTACAGGCCGGCGGCGGTGCGCAGGTCGTTGGCGCGGTCGGTTTTTTCCCAGGTGAAGGTGGTGAACGTGTCGTCACCGATGGTCTTCTGCGCAGGGGTACGGCCGAAATGGCCGTAGGCTGCGGTCTCCTGGTACATCGGGTGCAGCAGGTCGAGCATGGTGGTGATTGCGTACGGGCGCAGGTCAAAGATCTCACGCACCAGCTTGACGATCTTGTCGTCGCTGATCTTGCCGGTGCCAAAGGTATTCAGCGAAATCGACGTAGGCTGGGCCACGCCGATAGCGTAGGAAACCTGGATCTCGCAGCGCTCGGCCAGGCCGGCGGCCACGATGTTCTTGGCCACGTAACGACCGGCGTAGGCGGCCGAACGGTCAACCTTGGACGGGTCTTTGCCCGAAAACGCACCGCCGCCGTGACGGGCCATGCCGCCGTAACTGTCGACGATGATCTTGCGCCCGGTGAGACCGCAGTCACCCACCGGGCCGCCGATGATGAACTGGCCGGTCGGGTTAATGTGGAACTGGGTGTCCTTGGTCAGCAACTCGGCCGGCAGCACGTGCTTGACGATCAGCTCCATCACGCCTTCACGCAGGTCGGCATAGGAAACGTCCGGGTTGTGCTGGGTCGACAGCACCACGGCATCGATGCCGACGACTTTGCCGCCTTCGTAGCGGCAGGTGACCTGAGACTTGGCATCCGGGCGCAGCCACGGCAGCACGCCGGATTTGCGCGCTTCGGCCTGACGCTGCACCAACTGGTGCGAGAAGGTGATCGGCGCCGGCATCAGTACGTCGGTTTCGTTGCTGGCGTAGCCGAACATCAGGCCCTGGTCACCGGCGCCCTGGTCTTCCGGCTTGGCGCGGTCCACGCCCTGGTTGATGTCCGGGGACTGCTTGCCGATGATGTTCATCACGCCGCAGGTGGCGCCGTCGAAGCCAACGTCGGAGCTGTTGTAGCCAATGTCGGTGATCACGTCACGAACGATCTGCTCCAGGTCGACCCAGGCGGTGGTGGTCACTTCGCCTGCGATGATCGCTACACCGGTTTTCACCAGCGTCTCGCACGCCACGCGGGCGAATTTGTCTTCAGCAATGATGGCGTCCAGCACCGCGTCGGAAATCTGGTCGGCGATTTTGTCCGGATGCCCTTCAGACACGGACTCGGAGGTGAAAAGGGAGTATTCGCTCATCTCGATGATTTCCTGATATTTACCGATGGTGAGTGTCGCCAGCCGGTCGCTGAAAATGGCGGACCTGGATCTGGAAACCATTACGTAAACCTACATAGAGGCTTTCCCCGGGAACGAGTCCCGCAGCGGTGGCCCAACGGGCCAGATCGTCCTGTTCAAAACCCAACCAGAGATCACCGCAGGCCTCCCTGGCCCAATTCTGGTTGTGGCTGCATAAATCTGTAACCAGCAGGCTACCGCCGGGGTGCAGCAACCCGGCCATTTGTTTGAGGGCGTCTGCCGGGGCGGCGAAATGGTGCAGGACCATGTTCAGCACCACGCAGTCGGCCTGCAGGGGCGTATCGCTCAACGCATCAGCCAGTTGCAGGGTGACATTGCCCAGCGCCTCGCGTTCACACAGCTGGCGGGCCAGCTCCAGCATCGCCGGGCTGTTGTCCAGCGCTGTAACCTGCACGAAGCGCCGCGCCAGGTCCGGCAGGAAACCGCCGTCGCCAGGGCCGACTTCCAGTGCGGTGGCCTTGTTACTGAAGCTCAACTTGTCGAGCAGCGCCAATACGCTTTCGCGGTACTGAGGCAGGCCGGCAATCAAGTCCTGCTGGGCACGAAACTTCTCGGCCACCCGTGAGAAAAAATCCTGGCTGGCGGCTGCGCGTTGCCCATGCACTTCGCTGATGCGGGTTTGCACGTCGCCGGGCAGGTGCAGGTTGTCGACTTCTTCGAGCAGGGCGCCGTGCAGCTTGCCGCCGAGCAACTCGGTGTGGGGCAGGGCGCGTCGGTAAAAAATCGCATTGCCTTCGCGGCGTGTGGCCACCAGGTCGGCCTGGGCCAGCACCTTCAGGTGGTGGCTCATGCCGGACTGACCGATGGCGAAGATCCGCGACAGCTCCAATACGCCAAACGAATCGTTGGCCAGCGCGCGCAATACGTTCAGGCGCAACGGATCACCGGCGGCCTTGCACAGGGCGGCCAGCTCATCGCTATCGTCGGGACGCAGGGAAGGCACGGTCATGTTCATAAGGCCAGCAGTCTAGTGACGGGGTGGAGTCCCTGCAAGACCAATATCAAAAAGTTTTGATATTGAACGATAAGTGGCGGTTATAAGGCGCCGTTCTGTCTTCTGGACGAGTGGGTGGCACTGTTCTACAGGGCATTGGTACACCCGCCACAGGAAAAAGGGCCTCAAGTGAGTATCTGTCATTGCCCGCAGGCGGTGGCTGAGGGAAAATGCCGGTCCTTTTTTCGTTTCTTTTATTCATTCTCGATTCAATATCCGCAGGAGAACAGCGATGCCCAGCCGTCGTGAGCGTGCCAACGCCATTCGTGCCCTCAGCATGGATGCCGTGCAAAAAGCCAACAGCGGCCATCCCGGTGCCCCGATGGGCATGGCGGATATCGCCGAGGTACTTTGGCGTGATTACCTGAAACACAACCCGAGCAATCCCTCCTTCGCCGACCGCGACCGCTTCGTGCTGTCCAACGGCCACGGCTCGATGCTGATCTATTCGCTGCTGCACCTGACCGGCTATGACGTCACCATCGACGACCTCAAGAGCTTCCGCCAGCTGCACAGCCGCACCCCGGGTCACCCGGAGTTCGGCTACACCCCCGGCGTGGAGACCACCACCGGTCCCCTGGGCCAGGGCCTGGCCAACGCCGTGGGTTTTGCGCTGGCTGAAAAAGTCCTGGGCGCGCAGTTCAACCGTCCTGGCCATGACATCGTCGATCACCACACCTATGTGTTCCTGGGTGATGGCTGCATGATGGAAGGCATTTCCCACGAAGTCGCTTCCCTGGCCGGCACCTTGGGCCTGGGCAAGCTGATTGCCTTCTACGATGACAACGGCATCTCCATCGACGGCGAAGTCGAAGGCTGGTTCACCGATGACACGCCTAAACGTTTCGAAGCCTACAACTGGCAGGTGATCCGCAACGTCGACGGCCACGATCCGGAAGAAATCAAGACCGCCATCGACACCGCGCGCAAGAGCGTGCAGCCGACCCTGATCTGCTGCAAGACCACCATCGGCTTCGGCTCGCCGAACAAGCAGGGCAAGGAAGACTGCCACGGCGCCCCTCTGGGTGACGCGGAAATCGCCCTGACCCGCGAAGCGCTGAAGTGGAACTACGGCCCGTTCGAAATTCCGGCCGACATTGCCGCCGAATGGGACGCGAAGGAAAAAGGCCTGGCTGCTGAAGCCGAGTGGGACCAGCGTTTTGCAGCCTACTCCGCCGAATTCCCGGAGTTGGCCAACGAGCTGGTGCGTCGCCTGGCCGGTGACCTGCCTGCCGATTTCTCGGAAAAAGCCTCGGCCTACATCGCCGAAGTCGCGGCCAAGGGCGAAACCATCGCCAGCCGTAAAGCCAGCCAGAACACCTTGAACGCCTTTGGCCCGCTGCTGCCCGAGATCCTCGGCGGTTCGGCCGACCTGGCCGGTTCCAACCTGACCCTGTGGAAAGGCTGCAAAGGCGTGTCGGCCGAAGACGCCAGCGGCAACTACATGTACTACGGTGTGCGCGAGTTCGGCATGAGCGCCATCATGAACGGTGTGTCCCTGCACGGCGGCCTGGTGCCTTACGGCGCCACCTTCCTGATGTTCATGGAATACGCGCGAAACGCCGTGCGCATGGCCGCGCTGATGAAAAAGCGCGTGATCCATGTGTACACCCACGACTCCATCGGCCTGGGCGAAGATGGCCCGACGCACCAGCCGGTCGAGCAACTGACCAGCCTGCGCACCACGCCGAACCTGGATTGCTGGCGCCCAGCCGACGCGGTGGAATCCGCCGTGGCCTGGAAGCATGCCATCGAGCGCAAGGACGGCCCTTCGGCGCTGATCTTCTCGCGTCAGAACCTGCAGCATCAGGTGCGTACCGACGCGCAGATCGCCGACATCAGCCGTGGCGGTTATGTGCTCAAGGACTGCATCGGCGAGCCCGAACTGATTCTGATCTCCACCGGTTCCGAAGTGGGCCTGACCGTGCAGGCCTATGACAAGCTGACCGCGCAAGGCCGCAACGTACGCGTTGTGTCCATGCCGTGCACCAGCGTGTTCGAAGCCCAGGACGCCGGCTACAAGCAATCGGTTTTGCCGTTGCAGGTCAGCGCGCGTATCGCCGTTGAAGCGGCACACGCCGACTACTGGTACAAGTACGTGGGCCTGGAAGGCCGCGTGATCGGCATGACCACCTACGGTGAGTCGGCGCCGGCGCCTGCGTTGTTCGAAGAGTTCGGCTTCACCCTGGAAAACATCCTGGGTCAGGCTGAAGAGCTGCTGGAAGACTAAGTCAGTCTGCGTTGTCTGTACTGGCGCTATCGCGGGCAAGCCCGCTCCCACAGGTGGATTGCGGTCTACTGTGGGAGCGGGCTTGCCCGCGATGGCGATGGTGCATTCAACACCGAACTAACCTTGATCGAGAACCCCATGCCCCCACCGCGTCCCTACAAAGTTGCACTCAACGGCTACGGCCGCATTGGTCGTTGCGTCTTGCGTGCGCTGTTCGAGCGAGGGGCGGCAGCCGGGTTTGAGATTGTCGCGATCAACGATCTGGCCGACATGGCCAGCATCGAGTACCTGACACGCTTTGACTCCACCCACGGCCGCTTCCCAGGCGAAGTGCGGGTTGAAGACGATTGTCTGCATATCAATGGCAACTGCGTGCAAGTGTTGCGCAGTGCCGCCCCCGAAGGCATCGACTGGAAGGCACTGGGCGTCGACCTGGTGCTGGAATGTTCCGGTGTCTATAACACTCGCGCCGACGGCCAGCGTTTTCTCGACGCCGGTGCGCCGCGTGTGCTGTTTTCCCAGCCGATGGCCAGCGAGGCGGATGTCGACGCCACCATCGTCTACGGCATCAACCAGGACTGCCTGACCGGCGCCGAGCTGCTGGTGTCCAACGCGTCCTGCACCACCAACTGCAGCGTGCCGCTGTTGCGCCTGCTGGACCAGTCCATCGGCATCGATTACGTGTCGATCACCACCATTCACTCGGCGATGAACGACCAGCCGGTGATTGACGCCTATCATCATGAAGACCTGCGCCGCACGCGCTCGGCGTTCCAGTCGGTGATCCCGGTGTCCACCGGCCTGGCCCGTGGCATCGAGCGATTGCTGCCGGAACTTGCCGGACGAATCCAGGCCAAAGCCGTACGGGTGCCGACGGTGAACGTGTCTTGCCTGGACATCACCCTGCAGAGCATCAGCGATACCGATGCGCTGGAGGTCAACCGGATATTGCGCGACGCCGCCACCCGCGGCCCGCTCAAAGGCCTGCTGGCCTACACCGAGTTGCCCCACGCCAGTTGTGATTTCAACCACGACCCGCATTCGGCGATTGTCGACGCCAGTCAGACCCGCGTCTCCGGCCCACGGCTGGTGAACATCCTGGCCTGGTTCGACAACGAATGGGGCTTTGCCAACCGCATGCTCGACGTCGCCCAGCACTACCTGCAAGTGGCCTCACCCCAACAACCTCAACAGTAATTCAGGAACTGCGACCCATGACCGTGTTGAAGATGACCGACCTCGATCTGCAAGGTAAGCGCGTACTGATTCGCGAAGACCTCAACGTCCCCGTCAAGGACGGTGTAGTCACCAGCGATGCGCGAATCCTGGCCTCGCTGCCGACCATCAAGCTGGCTCTGGAAAAAGGTGCGGCCGTGATGGTCTGCTCCCACCTGGGTCGCCCGACCGAAGGTGAGTTCTCGGCTGAAAACAGCCTCAAGCCGGTGGCGCAATACCTGAGCAAGGCCCTGGGTCGTGACGTGTCGCTGGTGGCCGATTATCTGGATGGCGTCGAGGTGAAAGCCGGCGACATCGTGCTGTTCGAGAACGTGCGCTTCAACAAGGGCGAGAAAAAGAACAGCGACGAACTGGCCCGGCAATACGCGGACCTGTGCGACGTGTTCGTGATGGACGCCTTCGGCACCGCCCACCGCGCCGAAGGGTCGACCCACGGCGTGGCCAAGTTCGCCAAGGTTGCGGCTGCCGGCCCATTGCTGGCGGCTGAACTGGATGCACTGGGCAAGGCCCTGGGCGCGCCGGCACAGCCGATGGCAGCCATCGTGGCTGGCTCGAAAGTGTCCACCAAGCTGGACGTACTCAACAGCCTCAGCCAGATCTGCAACCAGTTGATCGTCGGCGGTGGCATCGCCAACACGTTCCTCGCCGCAGCCGGCCACCCGGTGGGCAAGTCCCTGTACGAGCCGGACCTGCTGGACACCGCCCGCGCCATTGCCGCCAAGGTCAGCGTGCCATTGCCGGTCGACGTGGTCGTTGCCAAGGAGTTCGCCGAAAGCGCCGAGGCCACCGTCAAACTCATCGCCGACGTGGCCGATGACGACATGATTCTGGATATCGGCCCGCAAACTGCAGCCAACTTCGCTGAACTGCTGAAGGCGTCCCGCACCATTCTGTGGAACGGCCCGGTCGGCGTGTTCGAATTCGACCAGTTCGGCAACGGCACCAAAGTGCTGGCCAAGGCCATCGCCGACAGCTCGGCATTCTCCATCGCCGGTGGTGGCGACACTTTGGCGGCCATCGATAAATATGGCGTTGCTGATCAGATCTCCTACATTTCCACCGGTGGCGGCGCGTTCCTTGAGTTCGTCGAGGGCAAAGTCCTGCCGGCCGTGGAAGTGCTGGAAAGCCGGGCCAAGGGCTGAGCCCCGTCATGATCCGGAAAAGGAGCATTCCCATGATCAAGTCGTTGGCACTGGTGATCGCAGCGGGCCTGCTGGCCGGCTGCGGCAGCACGCCCAGCGCGCCGCCTGCGCCCGAAAAGGCAGATGCGCCGCAGAACAAGAGCTGCTACCAGGCCGACTGGCAAGCCGAGACCATGCCGGTGATCAACAAGCGCATCGGCAACGAACGGCTGGAGAAATATGACGCCGCGCCCAACGGTCAGGAACAGGGTTGCCCTTGATGGGTCTGATCAACTGGCGGCCGTTGGCCGCCCTGCGAGGATTGGCAATGAAAGGTGTTTTCGCCCTGGCGGCAGTGGCCCTGTTGGGCGGTTGCAGCAGCATGAACATGTTCAGCAAGGCAGAGCCGGCTGACAAGTGGACGACCTGGACGTGCGACAGCAAGGCCGAGGTGAACTGGCGCTTTGCCAATGCGGCCCGCTCCGAAGTGGATGTGCGCCTCGGCGGTTCTGACCAGGTTTATCGCCTCAAGCAAGAGGTTGCAGCTTCGGGTGTGCTGTATAGCGACGGCCAATTGGCGTTTCACACCAAGGGTGAGGAAGGCCTGGTTTACTGGGTCGCCACTGATGATTTGATTGGGCGCGGCTGTAAGGCGCAGTAAGAACACGATCTCAAGATAAATGAGATCCAAGTGTGGGAGCAGGTAAGCCAGCTCCCACATTGATCCGGTTCCAAAGTGAATTATGTGTGAACCGGACATTGCAATAACGATTCAGCAGATCAAGCTTAACCCCTTGATCTGCAATAACTTGAATAGCAGCCGCCGCTACGGCAGGCTTGCACGATTAACGACCCTCTACCGGGAGAGACAACACAATGGCACTTATCAGCATGCGTCAAATGCTGGACCACGCAGCCGAGTTCGGCTATGGCGTCCCAGCCTTTAACGTCAACAACCTTGAGCAGATGCGCGCCATCATGGAAGCCGCTGACAAGACCGACTCCCCCGTGATCGTCCAGGCGTCGGCCGGTGCCCGCAAATACGCCGGTGCGCCGTTCCTGCGTCACCTGATCCTCGCCGCTATCGAAGAATTCCCGCACATCCCGGTGTGCATGCACCAGGACCATGGCACCAGCCCTGACGTGTGCCAGCGCTCCATCCAACTGGGCTTCAGCTCGGTCATGATGGACGGCTCCCTCGGCGAAGACGGCAAGACGCCGACCGATTACGAGTACAACGTACGCGTCACCCAGCAAACCGTGGCCATGGCGCACGCCTGCGGCGTGTCGGTTGAAGGCGAGCTGGGTTGCCTGGGGTCGCTTGAAACCGGCATGGCCGGCGAAGAAGACGGCATTGGCGCCGAAGGCGTGCTGGATCACAGCCAGATGCTGACCGACCCGGAAGAAGCCGCTGACTTCGTGAAAAAGACCCAGGTCGATGCCCTGGCCATCGCCATCGGCACCAGCCACGGCGCCTACAAGTTCACCAAGCCGCCGACCGGCGATGTGCTGGCCATTGACCGCATCAAGGAAATTCACAAGCGCATCCCCAACACTCACCTGGTGATGCACGGTTCTTCCTCGGTTCCACAAGAGTGGCTGGCGATCATCAACCAGTACGGCGGCGACATCAAAGAAACCTACGGCGTGCCGGTTGAAGAAATTGTTGAAGGCATCAAGCATGGCGTGCGCAAGGTCAACATCGACACCGACCTGCGCCTGGCCTCCACCGGTGCGATGCGTCGCCTGATGGCCACCAACCCGAGCGAATTCGACCCGCGCAAGTTCTTCGGCGCGACCGTGACGGCGATGCGTGATGTGTGCATTGCGCGTTATGAAGCGTTTGGTACGGCGGGCAATGCTTCGAAAATCAAGCCGATTTCGTTGGAAGCGATGTATCAGCGGTATTTGAAGGGTGAGTTGAACGCTAAGGTGAATTGATCCTGAGCGTTGAGTTCATTTAAAAGAAACCCGCCGGAAGGCGGGTTTTTTTGTTTCCCGGATATGCTTTTCGATAAGCAGCCGCCCAATGTCTTAATGACGTGGCTGAATGGGCGCCGACGTTGGCTGCCGCCAAGGGGTCAAGTTATTTTATAGGCTTGCGGCAGAGATACAGCCATCGTCGCATTTGAGGCGTTTCGTAATTCGAAGCTGAATTCGTAATCTCCGGGAGAGAACGTCGTATTGCGCATATCAAAATTTTTTATTAGATGCTTACCTCCCTGATGTTCCATGTCTTCATAAACAATGCGGTCAGTCAACGGGACGATGGTCAGGATACTGATCGTGTTAGTGGCGAGGTTTTCAAGTCTGAGTTCCAGGGTGTAATTTGCTCTAATGCACCTTGGAAGGTAAGCCTCGATATCAAATACATCTAGCCTGGCAGTCGTTAATATTTTAGGCCGGAGGGCCACTAGAACAGGGCCGGTATACGGTGTTTTATACTGAGGAAATAGATCGATAACCGCTGATGCAGGAAACGCTGCGTGCGCCGTGATGGGGGTAATGATCATTGATCCTTTCTCTTCTCAGTCGGTTGAGGTAACAGGACTGTCTGCCGTCAGAAACGAGTAATAAGTGTTAGGTTCTTAAGCGCTTTCAAGAGTGTATGGTTATCGTTGCAGACAATGACCTGTGAACAATGACAGGTTTCTAGATTTATAAGAAATGGAAAGGCGAGGCGCTATCGTTGTTTGTGCTAAGCCGATTTGCCTTGAAGCGAATGATCACACGTTTCCAGAATACATACGGTGCCTGTGAGTGGTACGCGTTATGAGGCTTGTCAACTGTCAAGGTTGGCAGTTGCTTTCAAGGGTAAGGCTTCTATGATCATCGTTCAACAGACGGCGTTTTTTAATTAACCGTGTGAGGTGTACGATGCCATTCAAATATAAATTGCTGTCGACATCCCTTGATGTGTATGGTTCGGATTTCTATACGGACAAACTCGAAGATGGAATGGTTTTTGATCCTGAAAACACGTTGAACGCTGCAAGCGCTCAAAGTAATAATACTGGTGTGGCCGTTAAGTATTTGGGCGGTATGGGGCTAGTGATGCCCTTCAGTGTATTGCCAGTTAAGCCCGGTGCGGGCGATGAATGGGTTTTTGATGTTATGAATGTCACGACGAATGATCCCGCAGCGGTCTTTAATGCTAAGGGCACAATTGATGCTGGCAGTAAACAGGATGTGCGTGTTTTTTTAAATATGCCGGCGATTAGAACGCTGGGTGCAGGTATGATTGAAATCAATTGTAGTTTTAAATCGTATTCTGCTAATGCAGTCTATGTTTTTCAGCCGGGAAGTATAAATTTAATACTGTCTTAGTTTTTGCTATTCATGAATGGCGAGTCGTAAGGGCTAAGGCTGGACAAGGCCCGGTTTTGTGTCCTCCTGCTGGACTGGCAAACGTAAATAACCTCGTGATGCTGGGAAGTGGCTTGGGTGTTCCATTGCCTTTGTAAGTTTAAATCCTCAATGCCTGCAGTCATTTCTATTTTGTCTGACGGTCTTTGAAACGGTGATCTTATCCGGGGTGGGTGGTTTAAGGTAGCGGCGGCAACGCGTTACGCCCCATTCAATAAAGGAACATTGATGATGAGATTTATCAAAGCTGCTGGCGCAATCATGGCCTTGCTGGCGATGGGTACGGCTGTGCCCGTATTCGCAAAAAATCAGATATTCACCGCGTCTATCGATAAAGATGGCACGATTATCACGCAATCACTGCAGTGGATAAAGGAGGTGAAGTTGACTGCCCAACCTGACTATTTTTCAGATTACAAAGTCAGATTTATCCCTGGTACGTTTAAAGAAAAACCGGGTTTCTGCACGGTGTCGGTTATTGACGTCAGTTCCAATGATCACATTTTCTACGGTCACGCCAAGCTGGGCAGTGCGCCCGCTATCAATTACGTTAACGTCCTGACCCTCAAGGTAGGTGATAACAAACCAGCGGGTGATTCTTCCATGGGCTTTATGCTGATGTGTAGTGAATAACATGATGTAGGCGCAAGCGCGCTTGCGAAGAAACTCACAGGCATCATGCGCCTTTCTCGCTGGAAGGCGATGAGTAGTAATCGTCAGCCGTCAACTGTCAAGGTTGACAGTTGCTTTGCACCGTGGAGCTAATATGATCGCTTAGCAATAGGCGAAGTCTTGGTCCGTAGTAATGTGAGGTGCATGATGCCATTCAGATACAAATTGCTTTCGATCGAGCCTGACTATTACTATTCGGACTTTTTTCAGGATGCGCTTGAAGATCATGTCGGGTTTGATCATAAAGATCCGTTAAATGTTGCCTATACGTTATACGGTAAACCCTATGCGAGGTTTCAATACCATGGTGGCTTTAGTTTAATAGTATCCGTCGGTATGTTGCCCGTTAATCCGCAGGCGGGTGATACATGGAATGTGGATATGCAAAATATAACGACGGGTAATCCTTCGGCCACCTTTAATCATATGACTACGGTGCTTCCTGGTACCGCGGCGCAGTATTTTACCACCGGGGTAAGTATCACCCCCGGAATGTATAAGTTAGGACCAGGAATTATTGAAATTGAGTCATTTTTTACATCCAACGCCACGAACACTGTTTATGTGTTTCCGACCAAACAACTAACATTGGTGATGCCGTAGTGATGTAGGGATGGGGAGGGCAATGTGAGCGTCGGACAAGTCCGGTTCGCACGGCTGCCTTTTTTGAGACATGAGTTGACCAACTGCAATGTGAGGTGCGCCATGCCATTCAAATACAGAGTGCTCTCGGTAGAGCTCGACGCTTACTATTCGGACTTTTTTGCGGATAAACTTGAGGATAAAGTAGGGTTTGATCCCACCGATAAATCAAACGTGGCCTACACCCTATATAATAAACCCTATGCGAATTTTAAATATTATGGCGGCTTTGGTTTGATGGCGCCCGCCAGTGTATTGCCGGTTAAGCCACAGGCAGGCGATACATGGGAAGTCGATATTCGAAATATGACGACAGGCAGCCCTTCGGCGGTTTTTAATTATTTATACACGGTAATAGCGGGCACCACCCCGAGTAATCTGATGGTGGTCGTGGATATGCCCTCAATGCGCACTCTCGGGCCGGGAGATATTGAGATTAATTCCACCTTTACCTCAATTTCCGCTAATACGATTTATCTGTTTCAACCAAAACACATAACGTTGGTGGCGCCATAGCGTTGATTTTCTGGAGCGGCGCTACGTGAGCACCGGACATGTCCGGCGCTCACGCGCGAATAGGCTTGGCGTCGCCAGGGGCAAATCAGTTCATTGGTGATCAATATCCAACTTCGCAAATGTCACCCGCGCGCCTTCCTTGCTGTCCCCGCTGTTGTCCTGCACATACACCCCCGCCTTGAAATACAAAGGCTTCGCGCCCCACGCCGCACCGATGCGATCGTTCCATTGCCCATCCGCAGCCTCCACGCTCAGCAGCCCTGCTTTATTGAGGTTGATGACGTAGGTAAAGCTCTTGTCCATCGGCACATTGGTGGCGACGGTGATCACCCGGCTTTCGCCGTCATCCGGACGCATGCGCACTTTGGCGACGATGTTGCCGCTCTGGGTTTTTTCCTTGAACTGATATTCCAGCTTGATCAGCGGTTTCTGGCTGTCGTAAGCGTGGATCTGACCGATCACGACCTTGCCGTTGGAGGGCACCTGATTCACTTCCAGGGTAGCGCGCAGGAAGTTATCGGCGTCAGGGTAGTTCCAGTTGCGCAGGCGGCCGTCAGCGTAGGTTTCGCGCAGTTCGCTGCGGGGGTAGATGGCATTGTCGGTGCGGGTGCCGGTCACCGGTGTCCAGAACTGCACGTTGCTGCCTTCGGCCTGGAAGTATTGATCCTTGAAACCGTTCATCAGCTTGGGCGTGTCGATGGTCGAGGGGGGCGAGCCTACCGGAATGCTCAGGTTCCAGGTGGAAAGGTCGATCATGGTGTTGGCCTTTTAAAGAAGGAGAAGGCTTTAGCCCGAGGGCTCCAGAGGTTATTTATAGGCGGTACTCACCAGGTTGTTAATTATTTTGTGGCAAATTTCTGGCGTCAAAGGAATACCAAAAAGCCATGTTCCCGTACGCCGTGGGGTGTAGCGCTCGACCGTTAGTCGGCTTCCCTGGCTTTGGCGCAATGATGGCACCTGCGTCACTTCTGATTTGCAGGTTCCAAGGCTAGAGTGAGGCCTCAGTATTTGTCCGGGTTTTCTGTCGGAAGTGACCGGGTCAGTTCCTAAGGAAGAGACGTAGCATGGAATGCGCTCCACACCACCGCGATGGCAGTTCGGTTCTTCTGGTGGTCGATGATTACCCGGAAAATCTCGTCAGCATGCGCGCGCTGTTGCAGCACGACGACTGGCAGGTGATAACCGCTGATTCCGGTGTGCAAGCGCTGGGACTGTTGTTGGCGCATGACGTCGACCTGGTACTGCTGGACGTGAAGATGCCTGGCATGGACGGTTTTGAAGTCGCCCGGCTGATGCGCGGCAGCCAGCGCACCTGCATGACGCCGATCATCTTCCTGAGTGCCAACGCGCAGTCACCGGCCTCCGTGCTGGAAGGCTATGCCAGCGGCGGCATCGACTACCTGTTCAAGCCCTTCGACCCGCTTATCCTTAAACCCAAGGTCCAGGCGTTGCTCGACCACCAGCGCAACCGCCGGGCCCTGCAGCGCCTGAGTCATGATCTGGAGCTGGCCCGCGCATTCAACGCCTCGGTGCTCGACAATGCCGCCGAAGGCATCCTGGTGGTGGGCGAAGACGGCGTGATCCAGTACGCCAACCCGGCGATCTCGCGCCTGCTCAATGCCAAGACGGATGAGCTGCAGGGCCAGGAGTTTTTGCGCTTCCTGCAGAAACCCCATGTGCCGGCCTGGCTCGATTCGCAGATGTACGCAGGTTATCGCAGCGGCGAAACCTGGCGCCTGCACGACGCCATCCTGCGCACCAGTCGAGGCCAGCAGGTGCCGGTGGCGCTGTCCTGCGCGCGCCTGCCCGTCGAGCAGAAGGCCATGGTGGTAACGGTGCTGGACATGTCCGAAGTGCGTCACCTGCATCAGCAGCTGGAGTTCCAGGCCGTGACCGACCCGTTGACCGGGCTGTTGAACCGCCGCGGCTTTCAACAGGCGGTGGACAGCATTCTGCTGCGCAGCGAACGCAGTGAGACGTCGCTGGTGCTGCTGTACCTGGACCTTGACGGGTTCAAGCGGGTCAACGATTCGTTGGGGCACGACGCCGGTGATCGGGTGCTGCGCTGGGTGTCCGAGCAGATCAAGGTGTGCCTGGGCTCGTGCAACCTTATCGGGCGCATGGGGGGTGATGAATTCACCGCGTTGCTGGAACTGGAATTCCCGGAGCAGGCGGCCAAGATTTCAGAGCAACTGATTGAGCGGGTATCTGTGTGTCACCGGGTTGACGGTTTGGATGTGATGCTTGGGGTCAGCATCGGCATTGCCACGTTCCCCGATTGTGGCTCTGACCTGAACGGCCTGCTGCGCGCGGCTGACATTGCCATGTACGAAGCCAAGCGCGCGGGGCGTCAGCAGTATCGCTATTACGACCAGGAAATGAACGGCCGCGCACGCTCGCGCCTGATGTTGGAAGACAGCGTGCGCACGGCGATCCACAACAAGGAATTTACGCTGGTATACCAGCCTCAGGTGTCGCTGGACGACGGTCGTCTGCGCGGCGTTGAAGCGCTGTTGCGCTGGCAGCACCCGAGCGTCGGCGACGTGCCGCCGGGGCTGTTCCTGCCGCTGCTGGAAGAGGCGCGGCTGATCAGCCAGTTGAGCGCCTGGATTTACCAGCATGTCGCCGCGCAACGCCAGGCCTGGCATACCTGCTTCGACGATGAACTGGTGCTGAGCGTGAGCCTGAGCGGCAGTCAGTTCAATATGCCCAACCTGGCGACCCAGTTGCAGCAGGTCCTTGACCGACATGGGTTGCATGGCCGTCAGTTGGAGGTGGAAATCAGCGAAGACAGTCTGATGAGCAACCTTGAAGAGTCCATCAAGCAGCTCAAGCTGTTGCGCCGCATCGGTGTACGGATTGCCCTGGACGATTTCGGCTTAGGCAACTGTTCACTCGCCCACCTGCGCGACCTGGCGTTCGACACCCTGAAGCTGGACCCGCAATTGGTCGCCCGGCTGCCGGAGTCGGCACGGGATGCGGCGATGGCCCGCAGCATCATCGAGTTGTGCGCGCATTTCGACGTGCTGGTGGTGGCCGAGGGCGTTGACACCCAGGCGCAGGCCGATTGGCTCAAGGCCAATGGCTGCCGGTTCATTCAGGGCGCATGGGCATCCAAGCCCTTGATGGCCGACGAGATCGTCGACTGGGCACGCGCCCGCCAACGTTGAATTCGCTACACTGGCGCCCATTCCAAGCCTGTTGCAGACCTCAATGACCACCCTGAAATACCTCCAGGCCTACCCTGCAGCCCTCCAGGAACAAGTCCGCCAATTGATCGCCAGGGATCAGTTGAGCGCCTACCTCGAGCAACGCTATCCCGAACGCCACGCCGTGCAGAGCGACAAGGCGCTGTATGCGTACGCCCTGGCGCTCAAGCAGGAACACCTGCGCAATGCGCCAGCCATCGACAAGGTGCTGTTCGACAACCGTCTGGATCTCACGCACCGCGCCCTCGGCCTGCACACCACCATTTCGCGGGTGCAGGGCGGCAACCTCAAGTCCAAGAAAGAGATCCGCATCGCTGCGTTGTTCAAAGAGGCGGCGCCGGAATTTCTACGCATGATCGTGGTGCACGAGCTGGCGCACTTCAAGGAATCGGACCACAACAAGGCGTTCTACAAACTCTGCGAATACATGATGCCGGGCTACCATCAGGTGGAATTCGACCTGCGGGTGTACCTCACCTGGCGCGACTTGCAGGGCAAGCCCTAACCACAAGGCAACCGACCATGGACGTAAGCAAGACCAAGAGCAGTTTCTACCGCCGCTTGTACGTGGCCTACCTGATCGACAGCGGGCAGGCCAGCAGCGTGCCGGCGTTGACCGAGGTGACGGGCATGCCCCGGCGCACGGCTCAGGACACGATCGCGGCGTTGGCGGATCTGGATATTGTGTGTGAGTTCGAGCAGCAAGACGGCGCCCGTAACCACGCGGGGTGCTATCGGGTGCGCAGTTGGGGGGCGATAGACCGTAAGTGGATTGAGGCAAATCTGGCGTCGATCAAGCGGGTGTTGGGGTATCCCTGAAGCCGGCGGTGGTTGGGCTCCCGATAGCGCCCTCAAGCACGGCGCATACCCCGATGTGGAATTCCATCCTCCAGATACTGCTCTCCCTCTGCCACAAACCCATACCGGCCGTAATACCCCTGCAAATGCGCCTGGGCCGACAGGTAAATCGGTGTATCCGGCCAGATATGCTCAATCTGCCTGAGCGTCTCCTTCATCATCTGGTGCCCCAGTCCCGTAGCGCGCGCCGAGGGCGCCACGATCACCCGACCGATGACCACATCGCCGCCCTGTAGCTGCGGATCAAGCAGGCGCAGATAAGCCACCAGTTCATCGTCTTTCCAGGCCATCAGATGGTGGGTGTCCCCGTCCAGGTCCTGTCCGTCGATGTCCTGGTAAACGCACTGCTGCTCAACGACGAACACTTCGCAACGCAGGCGCAGGATGGCGTACAGCTGCTCCTTGCCCAGGTCGGTGTGATGCTTGCAGAGCCAATCCACTGTCATGGTGAAATCCCGATAAATGCCTGCGACCGATAGTAAGCGCGGCGCGGGTTTGTGTCTAAAGGGTCTTTTTTTGTGAGTGACCTCAATTTGCCATCTTTGTCTGCATGCACCACCGCCTGGTTTGTGTAATCTGAGCTACTGTTACAACCTCAGGACTGCCCTGAGCCAAGGCCACCGCCTGCCTGCCAAGGATTTTGAGCATGCCGCGATTCTCTCGTGCCGTTGCTTTATTTGGAGTGTTGTTGCTGGCCCAGCCCGCGTGTGCGCAGCGCTTGCGCCTGGCTGCGGATGCATGGCCGCCGTTTACCGACGCCACGCTGGTCAATGGCGGTCTGGCCACCGATATCGTCATCACTGCCCTGGCCCGCGCAGGCTACGCCAGTGACTTCGAGCAGGTGCCCTGGGCCCGCGCGCTCAAGGGCGTAGGCGATGGGCGTTATGACGTGCTGATCAATGCCTGGTATGACGAGGCGCGCACGCAGTTGGGGCAGTTTTCCGCCGAATACCTGCTCAATCGCGTGCGATTCATCAAGCGCCGTGAAGACCCCATCGAGTTCGAGAACCTGGCGCAATTGCACGAGGCGCCCATCGCGGTGGTGCGCGGCTATGCGTATTCGGCGACGTTCGATGCCGACACGCAGTTACAGAAGATCCCAGTGCACAACTTCGCCATGGCCGTGCGCATGTTGGCGGCCGAGCGGGTGCGGCTGACGGTGGAGGATGAATACGTGGCGCGCTTTTACTTGGCGCGTGAGTCGGCGCGGGTGCGCAATGCGGTGGAGTTTCTGCCCAAGCCACTGAGTGAAAACAGCCTGCATATTCTGGTGAGCCTGAAGAATCCCGAGCATGCGCAGATTGTGGCGGGATTTGATCGCGAGATTGCCAGAATGAAGGCTGATGGCAGTTATGCGCGGTTGATGAAACAGCACGGGATGTAATGTTCTTGAGCGCCAATCGGGAGCAAGCCCCCTCCCTCATTTGAAAGGTATTCACACATCAAACTGTGGGAGGGGCTTGCTCCTGATAGCGATTCAAGCCGCGCGGGTATCCTTGATCAAATGCGCCGCCAGCGTGCGCAACGGCCCCAACTGCCGACAAATCAACGCTAACTGCGTCTGCACCAGTCGCTGCCCTTCATCGATCTCGTCCGGCATCTGCTCAAGCTGCGCCGCCAGGGCTTCTTCGGCATCGCTCTGAATCGCAATCGGTTGTTTGTCGGCCAGGCCGCTGGCGATCTCATCGATGCTCGCCGCCAGGCTGCTGCCCGCGCTATCGATCAACGCCTCGCGCATTTGCGCCGGCAGTTGGGTGTCGCGGTGCGCGCCCAGCCCCGACAAATAGCTGAGCAAGGTGTGCGACAGCACCAGAAAGCGGAACCCCACATCGGCTTCCTTACGAAAGTGCCCCGGCTCCATCAGCATGTTGGCCAGGGTGGTGGACAGCGCCGCGTCGGCGTTGTGTGCGTTGCGTCGCGCCAGGCGGTAGGCCAGGTCGTCGCTTTTGCCGGCGGCGTATTGCTGCATGATCTGGCGCAGGTAGATGCTGTTGCAGGTCAGGGTGTTGGCCAGCACTTTGTTCAGGCGTCGACCCTGCCAGTCCGGCAGGAACAGGAACACCGCCAGGCCCGCGATCAGGCTGCCGAGCAAGGTGTCGAACAGCCTTGGCAGGAACAGCCCGTAGCCATCGCCCACCTGGTTGAAGCAGAACAGCACCATCAGCGTGATGGCGGCCGTGGCCAGGGTGTAGCGGGTGGTGCGGTTGATAAAGAACACCAGGCCAGCGGCGATGGCGAACATCGATTGCACCAGGGGGCTGGGGAACAGGTCGAACAGCGCCCAGGCCACCGTGAGGCCGATGGCCGTGCCGATGATCCGCTGGCCGAGCTTGCGCCGCGTCGCGCCGTAGTTGGGCTGGCAGACAAACAGCGTGGTGAGGATGATCCAGTAACCCTGGGACGCGTGAATGGCGTGCAGGGTGGCGTAGCCGATGGTCAGCGCCAGGGACAGACGCAACGCATGCCGGAACAGCAGCGATGTCGGCGTGAGCTGGGTGCGCAGGCGTGTCCACATTTCCTTGAGATTGCGCGGCGCCCGGTCCAGCAGGTTGCTGTCGGTGGCGTCGGCCAGGGCGTCGGGGTTGCTGGCGTCGCCGAGCAGGCGGTCGAGGGTCGACAGGTTGGCCGCCAGCGCCCGCAGCGAACGCAACAGTCCGCGCCAGGCCGGATTGTTTTGCAGGCGCAGGTGTTCCAGCGAGGCGTTCAGGTCGCCGAGTGCCTCGGCGAAACTGTCGTCATAGATAAACGGCTGGCGCAGTTGGATCGACTCGCCGAGCGCCTGGCAAGCCTTGCCCTGCTGGCGCAACAGGCGCTGGCAGCGGAACAGTACGTCGCTATGGAAGAACGCCTCGGCCAGCGCGTTATACGGGTAGTGGGACGAGCTGGCGCGTTCGTGGATGTCCTGGGCGAGGAAGTACAGCTTGAGGTAACGGCTGACTTTCGAGCCCGGTCGACCATTGCCCACGCGGTGCAGGATGATTTCCTTCGCGGCGTTCAACGCGGCGACCACCCGGCCGTTCTGCTGGGCCAGTTCCAGGCGGCGTGCTTCCACGTCCAACTGGCGGATCGGTTCGAACAACGACGACTTGAGCTTGAGATAACGCCCCAATTCCCGAAACAACCGCGCCAGGCTTTGTTGCACCGGCTGATTGGAAAACAGCGCCTGCCATAGCACTGACAGCACGCCATACCAGGCCGCACCGGCCACCAGCAGCAGCGGCTCGTGCCAGAAGTCGCTGACCGCACCACCGCGCTGGTCGACGCCGATCATGGTGTACACCGACAGAATCAGCGTGGCCGAAGCAATCGCGCCATAGCGTTCGCCCAGTGCACCGAGCATGGTCAGGCAAAACGTCGCCAGGGCGAGGGAGATGGCGAAAAACCAGGGGTAGGGGAAGAGCAGCTCCACCGACAGCGCGGCGATGCTGAAACACACCAGCGTCACCGCCAGGGCGTTGAGGCGGCCCTGCCAACTGTCGTCGGTCTCGGCCAGGGCGCTGGCGATGATCCCCAGGAACAGCGGAATCAGCAGTGCCATTTCATTCTGATACCAGCACAGCGCCATGCTGCCGGTGAGGGCGATGAACACCCGAATGCTGTAGCTGAATTTATCCAGCGCCCACAGGCGCCGCAGGGAGTGCTTGAACGAGGTCGATGACATGAAGTCGGGCGTCTTCCAGAGCGATGTCGCTAAATTGAGCTATCAAGGACGCCAGGGCAAGCGTAGCGATCACATCGATTGCGCAAAATAACTTCCAGGCACCACAAATCTAATGTGGGAGCTGGCTTGCCTGCGATAGCGGCGTTGGATTCACCATCGCTATCGCAGGCAAGCCAGCTCCCACAGGTTTTTTGCATTTCAAGGTTTAAGCGGCGTCAGGCGTATTGCGCGGCAGCGTAGCCGGACGCCCAGGCCCACTGGAAGTTGAACCCGCCCAGATGCCCGGTCACGTCCAGCACTTCGCCAATAAAATACAGGCCCGGGCTTTTCAGGGACTCCATGGTCTTGGACGACACTTCCCGCGTATCCACCCCGCCCAGCGTCACCTCGGCGGTGCGATAGCCTTCGGTGCCCGCCGGCACCCATTGCCAGTTGCCCAGCTTGTTGGCGATGTCGGCGATTTCGGCATGGGTGTACTGCTTCATCGGTTTGGACACAAACCAGGTATCGGCCAGCAGGTTGGCCATCTTTTTCGTGAATATTTCGCCCAGCAGGGTTTTTAGCTCGCTGTTGGGGCGCTCGGTCTGTTGCTGTTGCAGCCAGGTGTGCGCGTCGTGATCGGGCAGCAGGTTGATCTCCACCGTGTCGCCGGATTCCCAGTACGAGGAAATCTGCAAGATCGCCGGCCCGCTCAGGCCCCGATGGGTAAACAGGATGTTCTCGCGAAAACTCTGGCCGTTGCAGCTGACCAGGCAATCCACCGACGTACCGGACAGCTCGCCGCACAGTTCCTTGAGCTGGTCGGTGATGGTGAACGGCACCAGCCCGGCGCGGGTTGGCAGCAGTTCGTGGCCGAACTGACTGGCTACCTGATAGCCAAAGCCGGTGGCGCCCAGGGTCGGGATCGACAGGCCGCCGGTGGCGATCACCAACGATTCGCAGTGCAGCTCCCCCAGGGTGGTCTGCAACCGATAGCCGTTGTCGACCCTGGCGATGGTCTCGATCGAGGTGTCCAGGTGCAGGCTCACACCGGTCTGGATGCATTCGTCGAGCAGCATGCCGAGGATGTCGCTGGACTTGTTGTCGCAGAACAACTGGCCGAGTTTTTTCTCGTGGTACGGCACGCCGTGTTTGGCCACCAGCGCGATGAAATCCCACTGGGTGTAGCGCGCCAGCGCGGACTTGCAGAAGTGCGCGTTGTGCGAGAGGAAGTTGGCAGGCTCGGTGTACATGTTGGTGAAGTTGCAGCGGCCACCGCCGGACATCAGGATCTTTTTGCCGGCCTTGTTGGCGTGGTCCAGCAACATCACCTGGCGACCGCGCCCGGCGGCGGTCAGTGCGCACATCAAGCCTGCGGCGCCGGCGCCAATGATCACAACTTCGGTCGAGCGCACAGCCATGTCCTCACAAAATATGGTTTGAAATGCAATCAAATGTGGGAGCTGGCTTGCCTGCGATGGCTGTAGTGAATTCACCACCGCTATCGCAGGCAAGCCAGCTCCCACATTGATTCGGCCCCTTCAACAGGAACTCGGTGTTCTTACAGGATACGCACGCGCAACGAGCGGCCCTTGATCTTGCCGTCGTTCAAGCGCTGCAGCGCCTGTTTGGCGATGCCGCGCTCCACAGCCACGAAGGCCTGGAAATCAAAGATTGCGATCTTGCCGACCTGGGCACCCGGGATACCCGCGTCACCGGTCAACGCGCCAAGAATGTCGCCCGGGCGAACCTTGTCCTTGCGGCCGGCGGCGATGCACAGGGTGCTCATCTGCGGCAGCAACGGACCACCGCCTTGTGGCTTGAGGTTGTCCAGTTGGTCCCAGTTCAGCGGCGACTTCTGCAGTTGCTCGATGGCCTGGGCGCGGTGTGCTTCGGACGGCGCCACCAGGCTGATCGCGATGCCGGTCTCACCGGCGCGGCCGGTACGGCCCACGCGGTGGATATGGATTTCCGAGTCGCGGGCCAGTTCGACGTTGATCACCATGTCCAGCGCGTCGATGTCCAGGCCGCGCGCGGCGACGTCGGTGGCGACCAGCACTGAGGTGCTGCGGTTGGCGAACATCGCCAGCACCTGATCACGGTCGCGCTGTTCCAGGTCGCCGTGCAGGCCAACCGCGGAAATACCCTTGGCGGTCAGGTGATCCACGGTTTCCTGCACTTGCTGCTTGGTAAAGCAGAACGCCACGCACGATGCCGGGCGGAAATGCGCCAGCACCTTGGTCACGGCGTCCATGCGTTCTTCCGGCGAGATCTCGTAGAAACGCTGCTCGATCTGGTCATCGGAGTGGAACGCTTCGGCCTTCACCTGTTGCGGCGCGCGCATGAACTTGGAGGCCAGTTGCTTGATGCTCACCGGGTAGGTGGCCGAGAACAGCAGGGTCTGGCGGCGTGGCGGGGTCTTGCTGATGATGTCTTCGATGGCGTCGTAGAAGCCCATGTCGAGCATGCGGTCGGCTTCGTCGAGGATCAGCGTGTTCAGGCCGTCCAGCACCAGCGAACCCTTGCGCAGGTGTTGCTGGATGCGCCCCGGCGTGCCGACGATGACGTGGGCGCCATGTTCGAGGGAGGCGATCTGCGGGCCGAGGGACACGCCGCCGCACAAGGTCAGTACCTTGATGTTGTCTTCGGCGCGGGCCAGGCGGCGGATTTCCTTGGCGACCTGGTCGGCCAGCTCACGGGTGGGGCACATCACCAGCGCCTGGCAGCCAAAGTAGCGCGGGTTGATCGGGTTCAACAGGCCGATGCCGAAGGCGGCGGTCTTGCCGCTGCCGGTCTTGGCCTGGGCAATCAGGTCCAGCCCCTTGAGGATCACCGGCAAGCTTTGCGCCTGGATCTGCGTCATCTCGACGTAACCCAGCGAGTCGAGGTTAGCCAGCATGGCGGCGGACAGGGGCAAAGTATTAAAAGCGGTGGCGATGGTAGTCACGGGACTGGCTCTGCAAAACAAAATGTCGCGCAGTGTAGCAGCCCTGTGGGATTTTCCCCGCAAGTTCTAGACGAGCGAGACGCCCGTCAGTGCTCGAGGTCGTGTTCGCGGTTGATCGCCCGCTTGCCGTCGCTTGGCGACAGTTGCAGGAAGATCGCCGCCGCCAGCATCGCCATGACGCCCACGGTGAGGAAGGTCAACTGGAACGCGCCAAGCACAGTGTTCACGCCGTCGTTGCCGGCTTCGGCGGTGAACCCGCCGAGCAACGCACCAGCACAGGCCACACCCAGGCTCAGGGACAATTGCGCGACCACCGACAGCAAACTGTTGCCGCTGCTGGCCTGCGCGTCATCGAGGTCGATCAGGGTGACGGTGTTCATCGCGGTAAATTGAAACGAGTTGATCGCACCCAACACCGCGAGCATGGCCAGCAGCAGCGGGTAGGGCGTCTGCTCGCTGACCAGGCCCATGCTCGCCAGCATCAGGCCCAGCGCCAGGGTGTTGCCGGTGAGCACCACGCGATAACCCAGGCGCTCGATCAGCGGCCGCGCGATGGATTTGGCGAACATCGCCGCCGCTGCCAGGGGCAGCATGCT
>CATOTO010000124.1:0-18477 GCA_951812925.1 Calliopum simillimum | reverse complement strand
CGCCGGACGACTGGAAGCATTTTGCTACGGTAGGTCAGGGAGCACGTGAAATCCGAATCCGGGGTAATGACGGCATTTTCCGGATCATGTATGTTGCCAAATTTGAAGAAGCCGTGTATGTGTGCACTGTTTCCAGAAAAAGACACAAAAGACCAGCCAGAGTGACGTAGAACTTGCCCGAAATCGTTATCGCCGATTGGTTGAGGAGCGTAAAAAATGAATATTCAGACTTTTGATAATGTGTGGGACGCTCTTAGCGAAACGCCAGAGCAGGCGGAAAATATGAAACTCCGCGCCGAGTTAGTAGGCCGCCTGAATAGCTGGATTAAACGTAATGGCCTGAATCAGGCCACTGCTGCTGCTGCGCTGGGCGTTTCACAGCCCAGAGTGTCCGAGCTGGCAGGAGGTCGGATCAACTGCTTTTCAATTGATAAGCTGGTCAGCATGATGTCACATGCCGGACTGCACATAACCAGTATTGAGATAAGCGAACCAGAGGAAGCTTGAGCTGCCTTTTTGCATCGCGCGAACTGCCAGGACGGTAGCCCCTTCGGGGCAGGATAAACCCGGTGCTGATGCACCGGCTATACCCTTTCACCTGACCGTCTTCATCCCTTCCCATCTGAAGCTGATAGCTTGCCATTTCTGCTATCAAGTGACACTACCAAATTGGCCATCTGCAGAAGTGCGCATAATGTAATTTATGTTAAATTAAGGCGGAAATAGCCACATCGGTTCCCTGCCGTATTGACGGTGTTTTATGATTCCATCACTCATCGGGCTATGCGAAGTGCGACGAAGAATGATTATGCTTCGATTATTAGAGATCGTACGATGAAGCAGTATATCCGAAAAAATAAAAAATAATCCGAACGGCTACCTGCAGGCATTGCCTATCTGTTCGCCATCAATACAGACGGTTTTCTGCCTGTGGTAACATACAGCGGTTATTTTTCAGAGCCGGAACTGATGAAGAAGAAGAAAAACCGCACACCTACTCCTCACGATGCCACGTTCCGGCAGTTTCTGACCCACCCGGATGTCGCCCGTGATTTCATGGAACTCCATCTGCCCGCAGAGCTGCGTGCTATCTGTGACCTCAGTACGCTAAAGCTGGAATCCGGCTCGTTCGTCGAGGATGACCTGAGGCAGTACTTTAGCGATGTGCTCTACAGTCTGAAAACCACAGCCGGTGAGGGTTATGTCCACGTGCTCATCGAGCACCAGTCTTCACCCGATAAACACATGGCTTTTCGCCTGATGCGTTATGCGGTGGCTGCCATGCAGCGCCACCTTGAGGCGGGCCATAAGAAGTTGCCACTGGTGATACCCGTGCTGTTCTATACGGGTAAACGCAGCCCGTACCCTTACTCCACCCGGTGGCTGAATGAGTTTGATGAGCTGGCGCTGGCAGGCAAACTCTACAGCAGCGCTTTCCCGCTGGTTGACGTTACCGTCATTCCTGATGATGAAATCGCCGGCCATCGCAGCATGGCCGCCCTGACCCTGCTGCAGAAACATATTCATCAGCGGGACCTGGCAGAACTGACTGACCGGCTGGCGCCCATTCTGCTGGCCGGCTATCTGTCTTCATCACAGGTGATATCGCTGGTACACTATATTGTACAGGCAGGCGAAACAGCCGACGCCGAAGGTTTTGTACGCGAACTGGCACAGCGTGTGCCGCAACACGGAGACGCACTTATGACCATCGCACAACAGCTCGAACAGAATGGCATCCAGAAGGGTATCCAGCTAGGCAGGCAGGAAGGCCGAAATGAAGGCAAGCTGGAAGTTGCCCGTACCATGCTGCAGAACGGTCTTGACCGTAATACCATCATGAAAATGACCGGACTGACTGAAGACGACCTAGCGCAGATCCGCCACTGACTTATTTAGCGGCCTCTCCGGCCGTACTGCTGAACCACCAGGTACAGCCGCCCAGGGGCTCACTGCCCCATCGTCAGTTCATATTTTTCTGCCGTCAGCACATAAAGCCCGGAATGCCCATCAATAGCCATCTGCCATCCACAGCGGTTAAGAAGCGTTTCCAGCCCCTGCACGGACCCGGTTAGTCGCGCGATCACCGGTGCGACCTGCTGGCCGCCATCGTTAAATGCAGCATCCAGGCTGCTTCGGGACAGATAAATTCCGTTTACGCCAGCGTTCAGGACGGCGGCATGCCTTCCCGACCACTCCCGGTCGCTGAACAGCCGGTAAGCCCAGCACATATCTTTCGCCATCTCCAGGGCATATGTCAGACGGAACAGGTCATTCTGCCGGGACAGCTCGCCTGTACAGGAGCGCCAGAGATAGTCGAGCTTGCCGGCAAGCTTTGCGGCAACGCCATATTGGCGTCCCTGTTTCAGCAGCCACTCAATGTCGGGAGCCACCTCACGGGAAAAGCGACGCTGTTTAAGGGCGGTCGCCAGCCAGCGTGTCAGAAAGAGATTTTCCTAAGCAGCGGAAAAAACGGTACCGTCCTGACGTGCAAGTGCAAGGGCTGCCAGAGCGCACCAGGCCAGATGACCGGATTTTTGTGTGAGCGTCACTGCAGTCTGTCCTCTGAATAAATCATATTTGCCATTCTAACCGTGCTTATCTACGCAATAAATCCTGTGCGGGTAAATTTACTTAGATAATGGTAACACACCAAAGATTGTGCTCTGTATGGCGTGCAGCAGCATGAAGGCGCCGAATGATTTCCTGAACAGAGTACACTGGGCAGACGGCGCCGTACGCCCGGTGTAGCCGGTTAGGGTCAGATAAAATGCGCTACCCAACTCTTCTTATATCTGCTGAGATGAGTGAAGTACATGTCTGCCCTGCTGCCGGGATTTTTCCACTCGTCGGTTTTTTTATTAACTTACCGATTACGCTTGCGACTGATTTTTAAGTAATTAATATAAACAGTGTTGTGTCATAGGTGAGCGCTTCTACCGCTCAGTGAAGGGAAGATGTCTGACGGGATTGTCTGGTTCTTCCTCACAAAGTAGAAAACTATATAGAAGCACAATACGCTACCACCGCGTTTTGTAACTGCCCTCCTCGGAGGGCAGGTATTTTTTTATGATAAACACTAAAAGGTTATTAACTCCCGCTCTTGGCACAAAAGCACGCTGGTTAAATGTCTGCTATGAGCGAGGAGCAGACATTCGTCCTATCTCTTTTATCGCACTCTCAATAACCGCATATTCTTGATTGAATTCTTTGGTTTATCGTTCTTTCAGTCAGACTTTAAAAATTTAAAACTGTTTTGAATCGAAGATTTATGTAAACTATCATACTCATGTACTAGTCAGGTGGATTGCAATGAATTTTTCGTCAATTGAGGATGTTAGGAACCGTATCGATCAGATTGACAATGAACTGGTTAAAATGATCGCGCAACGTAGCCAGTGTGTTAAGGCTGCAGCAGCTTTCAAAAGTGACCATCCAGCCGTGCGTGCTCCAGACCGCGTCCAGCAGGTAATCGATAAGGTAAGTAAGCAGGCGACTGAAGCAGGACTTCCCACAGTGATTATCGAAAAGGTCTACCGGGCTATGATCGGTGCGTTTATCGATTATGAACTCGATCAACACAACCAACTGCGACAAGAAAACCGCTGAAATCGTGCGTCAAGTTACTATATAAGAGCTGTTGAATGTCTGCTTTTGGCACAAAGCGGACATCTGCGCATGGTAAGGTATGCTATTAGCTATTAGCGGAGAGTGGCCTTAACTCTGACACAAGATTCAGAATGCTGTTTTTCAGCATACTTATCAGCCCAACAAGACATACTAAAAGAAATGGCCGAGCTTTTTACTCAACGAAGCTTTTCCAGAAGTTGTTCTGCTCCTTTGTCGATACCCGTTTCTGCTGCGCTCAGAGACCCAAATGTTGCACCCACGTTCATCGCATTAGGATACTGCTCCGCAACGTACGCGAGCAGCAGCGTTTTTTGTTTCTGCATCTTCAATTTCAACTGCATAGTTAACGTACCCACTCATCAGGCCTCGCCCTCCACGCACCGACTGGACAATATTATAAGGACCTCCAGCCAAATCAAACTTGGTAAAGGTACCAATCACCGGCGGTGTAGTATCAGCGCCGGTAAGGGTCAGTTTTAACCTGAGTGAGGGGCCATTTCCGGCAGATGTATTTGTTATAAATTTCTCGGCGAGAACTTCGCCGAACTTATCGCGCATGTAGTTTGCCAGCCGGCGACGGTCTTCCTGCGACATATCATTAAACTGTGCGTCACTCCCCGAATAAATCTCAACAGGTTCAATAGTAATGCTTCTGTATTTGCTCCAGTTGACAGGAACTGCGTAACGGAAGGGTATCCGATCGTTGTCATCGGCAGTATTGAGTGACATACGTGCTGAGGAAGGTATGCCTGAATACTTTAATGGTGATGTGGAAGAGCAGCCTGATGCTGCCAGGATTGCAAGGAAGAAAAGGCTGCGATTAAAGGAGCGTGAAGTCAGCGACATTAGTAAATTCTCTTGTGTGTTAAAAATAAACTGTACGGTTTAGTTAATATCGCTTAGCATGGTTGTGTCAAGAAGATGTTTCATTGAGTTTCATGACTTAGGGGTGAGGGAATGAGAATGAGTAAAGATGAAGTCTCTATGCTGAACTTAAAAAACGAGAGCGTGCAGCATAAGCATTTTTCCGGGTTGTTTTCGCGTCAATTTGAAGGGTTACGGGAAGAAAGCCGGTATTGCAAACAAACCCATACGAACTCAGCCTTGAACGTGCTGGGATGCATATTGCCGTTACGCTTCTCTGGGCTGCCTATCAAAAGAAAGCTCACCCGTATGACGTTACTGCCTGCACAGGTGCAGTTTTGCTCAGAGCAGCATTCGGAAGCGGAATCACCACATCCCTCTGTAACTGATTACATACGTTCCCTGATGGACATAGCTATTTCTCGGGGTGAACTCCGTTTCCGCGCCGCGGACGAAATGGTGCGGTATTACCTTTCACTGACCAGCGAGCTGAATGGACATTTTACCACCAACGGCCAGCCGGATGTATGTCTTCGAAGCCAGATGAGACGAAGGATCAGTCAGGATATTCATTGGCAAATATGCGTCTGCGGGATTGGTATGAAAACGCTGGCTTGTCGGGCCATTCTGGCCCTCATTTTCATGCTCAGCGGCGCCCTGACCTCTTTCTCTGTTTATGTCAGCTGACACACGCACTTATGGAATATATCCCTTTGCCTTAACAGGACCCATGCAGATGATTGAACATTTGCTGACCGGAGCAGAGTTAATGACCTTAAGATACTGGATTCTACAGATGACGAGGGTAACGATAGCCCTCCTTGTGCTCTGCAGGATAACGGGCAATATCAGGGAGATATTTTACGTCAGGGGATTAGGGAGGAAGCTCGGTCAGTACTATACGATCAGGCTATGGGGCGCACGCCCGGGTGCCCTCATATTGATGCTGATTGTTGATAACATCGTACTCATGGTCGCAGGCATATTTGCACTCACCATTCTCGGTGATGGAGTGCCTAACTGATAAATTTTGTTTCAGGTCTTGCAAAGGGCATGACCGAAAATGCCATAAAAAAGTCTGTAATCCGCTTAAAGCTCTGGATCAGGAAATAAACCCCGTGACTGAACTAATTTTGAATAAGGCAGGCAGTATCACCCTCATAGACTGGATGATGTTATGCATAACGGGCACAACGATCACTATAATAGGGTGGAGGGTTAGCTGTAATCTGCGCGACGTATTTTTTATAAGGAGATGCAGGGCTCAGCGTGGCAGGAAGTCGGCTCACCCTGCCTGGGGTTCTCGCGAAAACGCACTGATTACTTTGCTTACTGCAGAAATAATCGTCGCAGTGGCTCTCAGCAGTATTATGGTAATGATAATTGCAGGCACCTGATAAATGGTTTAATCAGGCCCGCCTTACAGCGGGCATTGGCGGATTAGATGTGGCTGCCGATCGAAAGGCAACCCGTAAGCATCATAAGTGCTGAACCCGTAATAAAAAGAACGAGATAACGCATAAAACACCCTCAGAATAATGAAACACAACCGGTCAACAGAAACGACCCAAGCACGGCGGTGATAATTAACAGAACACGATGTGACATTACAAACACCCCTTAAATGAACTGTACGGTTTAGTTTATATTTAATGCAGGCTATGTCAATCAGATACTGCGCCACCTCTGCACTAAATTTTCGCAGAGTCGGCCTTTTGCCCTGCGCCGTTTACAAACAGGTCAACCGCGCTTGTGACCATCACGCGCACTTCGTTTTCCGTATAGTCAGGAGTCTTACGCATGAGGAAAAGTTCGTCGGCTTCAGCCTTTACCAGAGCAGAAAACTGTTTCGCTCTCAGCGTTGGGTTACTTCCGGTTAAGTCTCCTTTACCCATATGGTACTCCATCACCCCGGTCAACGCGCTCATACTCTCGCGCACGCCCGACTCGTAAAAAAGCTCTCCTATATCAGAATGGCCCGCCTCACCAACGACCATCCGGTAAAGCTGCAAAGCTTTCCAGTCAGATGTCATCACACCCAGCATTCCCTCGCCAAAACGCTGTAACTTCTCAGATAATGTGAATAAGTCGTTATCGCTGGCTTTTAGCTCACTTGCTGCTCCCATGAGATAATTAGTGCTGTACGTCCTGACTACCGCCTCAAAAAGTCTCTCTTTAGAGGGGAAATAATTATAAAGCGTGGCTTTGGAGCAGCCGGCTTTTTTCGCAACACCGTCCATAGACGCTCGCTCGAACCCCTGTTCGAGAAATACGGCCGAAGCGGAGTTAAGAATTTCATTTTTCTTCTGTTCAGTCAGCATGCGCATTCATATCTCCTTTTCATAACCACAATCATAACAAAACTGAGCAGTTCATTAAAGGTGGGTAAAAACTTTGGGCATCTGGCAGATAAGCACCGGCATTCATATTCAGTGCGTCGATATATGAATATGCCCGAATGGCGCTCTGTTAAATGAATGAGTATGCAAAACCCGGTATGAGCGATGAGCGGATACTGGCGTGAAAGGCTTAACCGGTCCAGGGTATAACTGATACCTTCAGCACGTAATCATTGCCGAATGTTGTGCTGAACGCTATTCCTTAAACTGATCCTTTAGATTCCAGAAATCCCTGTCAGCCCAGAATGAGGCCTGCGAAGTGGACTGTTATCGTGCATTTTATATTTCTCATTCAGCCTGTTTCAGACATCAGCAACCTGCTCAGGGGAAGCGTTGAGAAGCCCTCTTAATATGATATCGGCATGGCTTTTTGCTAAAGACTCCAGATCGGGCCGCAGTTCACTGTCTTCATCAAAAATTTCCCGAAAAAGAGTGGCTGTGACCATCGGTCCCACGATGGACATCGCCTGAAGTCGTGGGTTTCCCTTCCTGGTCACACTAAAGAAAATACAACCACCACCTAAAAATTGATAAATTATTTTCTTATTTACACATAAGGCATGTAATTTTTTTATTAAACTTCAATATACTTTGGGGTTTAAGGGATCGTTCATATTCACTCATTGTGCTGCAAATCATCATTAGAGCTTAATAAAAGGCTGTTCCTCGGCACTTTTTTATAAACCACCAGATACACTGTGGCCTGCTCCCCGCAGATTAGTACATCCCGATGTTAGCAAGGTCCGATTTTGGCACAGAGCGGACATTGAAATCCATGCCGCAGTGTCCACTTTGAGCAAATAGAACGCGTTACGTTTCACCTGTTTTAAACATAACATCCCGTCGGTCATTGTGCTTATGACCCGGCGGCCTGCCTCATCCGGACAGTATATTGCCGGTAAAGCCTGCATGTATCAGAGGCCAGTCAGATGGGCTGATTTTGCTTTCTGTGTGGCCCCGGACGGCCAAATAGAAAGCCCTGCAGCAGTCCGCAACCGGATGCTCTGAGCCATTCCGCCTGCTCTTCTTTCTCAACGCCTTCGGCCACCACTTCCCGCAGAGCTGCGCGACATCTGCGATCTCAGCACACTGAAGCTGGAATCCGGCTCGTTCGTTGAGGATGATTTGCGCCAGTATTTCAGCGACGTGCTTTACAGCCTGAAAACCACAGCCGGTGAGGGTTATGTTCACGTGCTCATCGAGCATCAGTCCTCGCCCGACAAACACATGACCTTTCGCCTGGTGCGCTATGCCGTTGCTGCCATGCAGCGGCACCTTGAGGCGGGGCATAAAAAGTTGCCACTGGTGATACCCGTGCTGTTCTATACGGGCAAACGCAGCCCGTATCCGTACTCCACCCGTGGCTGGATGAGTTTGACGACCCGGAACTGGCAGGCAGGCTCTACAGCCAGGCTTTCCCGCTGGTTGACGTTACCGTCATTCCGGATGATGAAATCGCCGGCCACCGCAGCATGGCCGCCCTGACCCTGCTGCAGAAGCACATCCATCAGCGGGACCTGGCAGAACTGACCGATCGGCTGGCCCCAATTCTGCTGGCCGGCTATCTGTCTTCATCACAGGTGATATCGCTGGTACACTATATTGTACAGGCAGGCGAATCAGCCGACGCCGAAGCCTTTGTACGCGAACTGGCTCAGCGTGTGCCGCAACACGGAGACGCACTTATGACCATCGCACAGCAGCTTGAGCAGAAGGGCATTGAGAAGGGTATTGAGAAGGGCAGGGCAGAAGGCCTTAAGCTCGGCGAACAGCGCGGCATTGAAAAAGGCCGCACTGAAGGCGAGCGTGAAACCACTCTGAAAATTGCCCGCACCATGCTGCAGAACGGCATCGACCGTAATACCGTCATGAAAATGACCGGCCTGACCGAAGACGACCTGGCACAAATCCGCCACTGACTTATTCAGCGGCCACGGCAGCCGCGCTGCTGAGCCGCCACGTGCAGCCGCCCAGGGAGTCATTCCCCCATCGCTCCGTCACACACAGGTCACCCTGCACCTTCAGAAACATCACGGGCTTCAGCACGATTTCGTCAGGAATGAGGCCCCCGTAGTGCCTTACCAGCACCTTTCCCTCGCTGTACCCGGAACAGCCCGCCCGCGGTTAAAAGCCCGGATGCATTTGTGCGGGTGCGCCCTGAGCATCTGCAGTATCGCTTCACGCTCCATCATTCACTCCTTTGCGTCAGACATCCACTGTAGTCAGTAAATGCCGTTATTCCGGTCAGCTGAAGACATCATTCGCTGCATCGATCTTTGCTATACGGCTGCTTAGTCAGGTTTTTCTTGGGTCAGATATAAGGGACGAGACGGGCCACTTGCCATCTAGAGCGGTTAAAGATCGTTCCAGCCCCTTTACGCGGCAGGTCAAGCTGGTACGGTACAGAGAAAATTCGCTGACGCTGGCACTCAGGGCGCAGGTCAGGCGGAAACAGGTTATTCATAGACACAGGCTATCATCCAATGAAAAAAACAGTCTGACCGCCTTAGTGCGCGGTGATGCCCAGCTTTTTCATTCTGGATAATAGCGTGGTGCGTTTAAGCCCTAGTCGGAGTGCGGCACCGTGCGGTCCGGCAACGACACCATTGGTTTCTTTCAGCACGTCAATAATGTGCTGGCGTTCATCCTCTTCATGCATTGAAGAAAATGATGTGAGCGGTGGCGCGCTTACCGCGACCCTTGCCGCAGCGAGGGGGAATGGATAATTTAATTCGTCCGGTTGCATCTCCAGTACGGTTCCGCGCGTCAGCAACACTGCCCGCTCAATCACATTTTCCAGTTCACGCACATTTCCCGGCCAAGGCATACGACTCAGCATACGCAACGTTTCTGCAGGAATACTGTCGATAGTGCGCTTCATCCGTTTCGCAATTTTACCGGTGAGGAATTTTACCAGTTGCGGAATATCCTCCGGGCGCTCGCGTAGAGGCGGGATCACAATCGGGAACACGTTAAGCCGGTAATAGAGATCACTGCGAAATTCTTTATCAGCGACCATCTGTTTCAGGTCACGGTTAGTGGCGGCGATCATCCGCACATTGACAGAAATCAGCTTGTTACCGCCTACCCGCTCGAACTCCTGCTCCTGCAAAATACGCAGCAGTTTAGGTTGCAGCTCCAGTGGGATCTCACCGACTTCATCAAGAAATAAGGTCCCCTGATCGGCCAGCTCAAAGCGCCCCATTCTTTGCGCCGTTGCGCCCGTAAAGGCGCCTTTTTTCGTGACCAAACAGGTCGCTTTCCATCAGCCCGGCAGGCATCGCTGCACAGTTCATTTTTACCATCCGTCGATCGCGACGATCGCCAAGATTATGAATTGCGCGTGCAATCAGCTCCTTACCGGTTCCGGTTTCTCCCAGGATCAGTACCGAGCAGTCACTTTTCGCCACAATCTCTACCTGTTTCAGCACGGCAGACATACCCGGACTTCGCCCAACAATGTCAGTAAAATCAGCGTGATGATTGTTAATCTGCTCGGTCAGATAGAGATTTTCATGCTGTAACTTTTCTTTCAGACTTTTGATTTCCTGATAGGCCAGCGCATTATCCACCGCGATGGCGATACGTTCGGCGATCTGCTGCTAATACCCGCAGGTTGGTTGAATTAAAGTTATCCGGCAGAAAGCGCGCCAGCTTTAATACCCCCAGCGTTTTGTGGCCGAAGCGCAGGGGCAACACACACAGCGTTTTACTCTGTTCACGCCACAGCAGATGGAACAGCGTACTGGTACTCCCCTCCTTTTTATCATCCGGATGCTCGCTGGTCAGCAGCATTTCACCGCTTTTCATCACCTGCTGTTCCGGCGTGCCTGCCAGCGCTATACGCGATTGCTCGCGTTCGGCAACATGGCTCTGGACATAATGCGTGGCATAGACGCTCGCCTCTGCGCTCTCCTTATCGGCATCACACAACACAATGCTGATGGCATTGATATGAAAGAAATGGTGAATGGTTTTGGCAATTTCGCCGGTCAGCTCGTCGAGATCTAATTTTGACAGCACAGCATTGGTGATATCGACCAGAATACGAAAGTCATCGCGCTCGTGGCGCAGCAGGGATTGCTGGTGGAGTGCGTTTTCCACGTAACTGAATTTGTTCGACCGCAATCGCCGCCAGGGTGCAAAGCTCAGACAGGCCGCTTTTGTCCTCTTCACTGAACGGCGTCGGCGGCAGGCGAGTAAACCTCACAGCCGCCCAGTAATCCCTCCGATCCCAGTAGAGGGACCAGACAATAGTGGTTAAAGGGTGGATAGAGGTTCAGTGCCGCCAGTTGCGGATAGCGACGATGCAACGCGTCACTGCGCCAGACCTGCGTTTCAGGATTGTGCAGCAGCGCATGCACCGGGCCGGTTGCCAGTAACGTTTCATCCTGGTAAATGACCCCCTGATGATGCGAATCGAGACCGTAAAAACTGACGCGTTCACTGTTACTGGCGAACAGTACCAGCGTTACACTCTCCGCAATACCGGCGGTCTGGATCATCTGCGTCAGGGTTTCAAGCAGTGACGTCATGGTCTGTTGCACCAGTAAGGTGCGCGTCAGTTCCAGTAATCCCTGGTGTTTTATGCTGCTCATGGTTGCACTCTGCATACATTAGCTCTGGATAAAGTTGCCTGAAAATTTTGCTCATTTGAGCGGCCGACCGCAGTTGAAGTTTACGCCTGTCAATTTCGTCATCGCCCTGATGAGATCAACAAATGCGAGGTAAGGGTTCCGCATGCGGCAACGTGAGCTGCCGTGTCACGTCCAGTGTGCCGCGCAGACAGACCTGAGGGTCCTGCGTCACGTCGCCAATGGTTGTGGCATCTCCCCCCAGTGGATGGTTGCGCATCAGCGCAAGCACCGCCTCTTCGGCATGCGCAGCGACTACCGCCACCACCTTGCCTTCATTGGCGAAGTTCAGCGGTTCCAGCCCCAGCAGTTCACAAAGGCCACGCACCGCGGGTTTCACCGGCAATGCTTGCTCGTCGATGCAGATGCCCAATCCACTGGCCGCACTGAACTCATGCAAAATGGCATTCACGCCACCGCGGGTGGCATCACGTAAAGCATGGATACCCACAAGCGATCGCAGCGGCGCAATCATCGGCGCCAGCACCGCGCAGTCACTCTCCACGCCCAGATCCATGCCCAGCTTTTCACGCAGGTTAAGGATCGCCGCACCGTGATCGCCGAGCGTACCGCTGACGATCACTTTATCTCCCGCTTTTATTGCGCGGGCGGACCAGTTGACGGCGTCCGGGATGACGCCTATCCCGGCTGTATTAATAAAAATTTTATCGGCTGCGCCACGTTGCACCACTTTAGTATCGCCGGTCACAATCGCCATGCCGGCATCGCGCGCAGTCTGCGCCATCAGGCTGACTATCTTCTGTAACTCAACCAGGGGAAAGCCTCTTCCAGAATAAAGCCGCACGAGAGCCAGCCAGGTGTAGCACCGCTGACCGCCAGATCGTTAGCCGTTCCACATACCGCCAGCTTGCCGATGTTACCGCCGGGGAAAAAAACCGGATCGATCACGTAGCTGTCAGTGGTAAACGCCAGCCGGTCACCCTGCGCACTCAGACTGGCAAGCGACAACTGCGCGCCATCTTCCCCGTTGATTGAGCCAGCGATTGTCGAAGGCGCGGAGAAATAGCTGATCGATAAGCTGCTGCAATCGCGCGCCCCCCCGCTGCCATGCGCCATGGTAACGACGTCTTTAGCCTCATTCATCCTGACTGACCTTCTGTTGTTGTTTATGCTGTGGCTGGCTGGCAATGGCCGCCTCCTGATGCCGGTACTGAAACCATGCCGCCACACGCCCCTTCAGAGGAGACCATCAGCGCGCCGAAGGCATTGTGCGGCGTACAGCCAGTGCCAAACAGCGGGGCATTGATGCGGTTTACAACGCCCGGTCAGTACCTCACCGCAACGGGAACGGGGGATCGTCCGCTACCGGCTGCGCCTGCGGGCTGAACCTATGCTCTGCATCAAACGTCGCATAGGCAGATGTCAGAGAAATACCTGAGCATTCAATCATCCCCAGTCCGCGCCACTCGCTACTGCCAGCCAGCGTAAACACCTCTCGTATCGCTTTCTGAGCCAGCAGGTTACCCTGCTCTGGCACGACGCGGCGGTACTGGTTTTCCGTTTTACACGATGCCTCGCAAACCTGTTTCACCAGCATCAGCACGCTTTGCAGCATATCGAGAGGTTCAAAGCCGCTGATCACCAGCGATTTGCCAAATTCCTGATTGATAAAATGATAAGGTGCGGCGCCAGTAATCATGCTGACGTGGCCGGGAGCCAGAAAGGCATCAATCCGCACATCATCCTGTGAGAGCAGGCTGCGCAGGGTGGGCATCAGACTGATGTGCTGACAGAAGATGCTGAAATTGGTCAGCCGTTCACGCCGCGCCTGTTGCAGCGTCACGGCAGTCACTGGCTGCGTGGTTTCAAAGCCGAGGGCAAAAAATACTACCTGCCGCGCCGGGTTCTCACGTGCCAGTCTCAGCCCATCCAGCGGTGAATAGACCACCCGTATATCCGCGCCCCGTTCACGCGCCTGCGCCAGAGATCCGTGCTGCCCCGGCACGCGCAGCGCATCACCAAAGGTACAAAAAATCACCTCAGGATGTGCGGCAATCTCACAACAGGCATCGATGCGCCCCATAGGCAAGACACAGACCGGGCAGCCCGGTCCGTGGATAAACTCCAGCTGGGGCGGCAGCAGTTTGTCCAGACCGAATTTGAAAATAGCGTGGGTATGACCACCACAGACTTCCATAATCTGCAGCGGTTTGTCGGCGGTATACGGCAGTAATCCCGCCCGCTGGTGCAACTGTTCAAGCAGCGTTTTCGCCAGTTGCGGATCCCGGAACTCATCAACAAAACGCATTATCTTTCCTCTCCTCCGCGCAGGAAAAGAGCAACATCAGTTTCCACTTCGCCCATCGCATGCAGTGCGGCCAGGGTTTGCCGGGCTTCACGCTCATCCAGTCTGCTTAAGGCGAACCCGACATGGATTAACACCCAGCAACCGACCAGCGCTGCAGGTTCATCTTCACAGACCAGCGCAATATTGACTTCACGGCGCAGACCGCAGACCTCGGCCCACGCGTGATCACCCTGCTTTTCATGCAGCGCAATGATCTGTCCGGGAATGCCTATGCACATCGTTGCTGCTCCAGCCAGGCCAGCCACTGATCCATCCCGGCGCCGGTGGTGGCTGACAGGGCAATCACCTCAATCCGGGGATTGACCTGTCGCGCATAAGCGATACAGGTGTCGACGTCAAAGCTGACGTACGGCAGCAGATCAATTTTATTGAGGATCATTAGCCCGGAGACGACAAACATATCGGGGTATTTCAGCGGTTTGTCTTCGCCTTCGGTCACCGAAAGCACCGCTATTTTGTGTCGCTCGCCAAGATCAAAACTGGCCGGACAGACCAGATTGCCGACATTCTCAATAAACAGCAGGCTGTTTTTAGCGGGCGACAACTGATGCAGCGCATCGTGAATCATTTGCGCATCCAGATGACATCCTCTTCCGGTATTTACCTGAATGGCCGCCACACCAGTCGCGCGGATTCGGTCTGCGTCGCGGGTTGTCTGCTGGTCTCCTTCAATTACCGCACACTCCACACTGGATGCCAGCTGGGTCAGGGTGCGGGTCAGCAAGGTGGTTTTACCGGAGCCGGGACTGGAAACCAGATTGAGTGCCAGAATGCCCGCAGCAGCAAAATGTTCACGGTTGTGGCCGGCAATATGGTTATTCTTCGCCAGCACGTCCATTTCGATATCTACCAGCCGGCGTGCTGCAAACGGCAACCTGTCGCGATTATCCGAGGAATGAGGGTGGAAATGATGATCGCCGCTGCTTGTCCCTTCAATTCGCTGGTCGCCACTGGCACAACCACAGATACTGCACATAACCTTCTCCCGGGACACATTGAGTGTCTGTTATTCAATTTCGATGCGTTTAATTTTCATGCCGCTATCGGCAATGACCCGTACCTGACGTCCAGCGCAGTGCGGACACAGCGATACGCCTGGACTGATTAAAGTGATCATCTGCTGACAGGCGTCACACCAGTGCGTTGCGACGGGTGTTTCAAGATGCAGAATAGAGCCCTCAGCGAGCGTTTCGCGGCAGACCAGGGCAAAGCAAAATTGCACCGCTTCCGGTTCCACACAGGAAAGCGGCCCTATTTCCATCCAAACCGCAGTAATTCTTCTGGCATTATTTTTCCGTCCCACCTGCTGCATTATTTCGACCGCATTCAGACACAGCGTAATTTCATGCATATTCTTTCTCCGGCGGCAGCTAAATTAAACGTGAATGTAAAAACCACAAGCAACATTGATGCCAGCTTTATTAAATAGCCGATGAAACACACGCTTCCGGATTTAAATATGCGCAACCTTCTCCGTCAGAAATGTCGAAAATAGTCGCCATCGACATATCTGCCTTCTTTTCAGCCCGGAAAAATTTTCCGTAAAAATGCGATTAAGTTGTTAATAGTTATTCAGTTAGTCAACACAAAACGATACTGGCCCGTTTTATGCTAGCAGAGTCTTATACATCGTATGTCGTCGTCACTTCGGCATCCAGAAAAATACAAAGCCTCTGCGCAACACTTTTTAACGGGTAATAACTATGAGTACACTGAGCGAACTGACCAGCAAAGCGGATTATATTGCCAGCAAGAACAGTCATCTTAAATCACACTGGCGAACCTATCAGAACAGCCTGACACAGGCGATAATCCAGCTAAATGTCCAGATAAATCATGCATTCATCTACGGTGAAGAGCAGGATCTCCGCTTCAGGTTGTTTAACCATTTCATCATCAGCATTCATCTCAGCGACGATTTTTACAGTCAGGAACTCGTTTACAGTCTGAACATGGCGCACGGTGATGAACAGCCTGATTTCCGCACGTTTTCCCACGCCACCCTGAACGAGCAGGGATGGGTAGACAGTACGGTAGATATAAAAGATAAGCGTGCGGTGCTGGAGCATTACCTCAATAAAATATCGTCTATTTATGACTGCCTGTTTCATTCACTGGAAACCAATCAGCCGGTTTACCCTGCGCTGGAAAAATTACTTACCCGCCAATGATCCCGCTTATTTACCGATCAGTCCGCATCGTTTTTATTTCCGCTGAGGTGCGGATTAATTCCGACATAAATGTCGAAATATCAATTTACGTGACGACTTCGTCATATTTGACGAATAGCCCGAGGAGAGTTCATGCGCACTAATACAGCCATGAATCAATATGTGATAGCCGACCCGAAACGTTGTATCGGCTGTAATACCTGTATGGCTATCTGTTCTCAGGAGCATCTGCGTCACGGTTTACAATCTGCACCGCGTTTGCAGGTCATGCGTAACCGCCTGGATTCAGTGCCAGTGATGTGTCATCAGTGTGAAGACGCGCCGTGCGCGCAGGTTTGTCCGGTGAACGCCATCACCCGCGAAAACAACGCCATCCATCTTAATGAGAGTCTGTGTGTGAGCTGCAAGCTGTGCGGTATCGCCTGTCCGTTCGGGGCGATTACCTTTTCCGGCAGCACGCCGCTGGCTATCCCCGCCCACTGCAATAGCGCAAAAGCGCTGCCGGCACCGCTGCCGCCGCGCGCCATCAGTCCATTGATCGACTGCATTCCGGGCGTGCGTGCGGTCGCGGTGAAATGCGATTTATGCAGCTTCAGCCCGGAAGGTCCGGCCTGCGTTAAAACCTGCCCGACCCAGGCCATCATGCTGGTCACTGCCAGCGTGGCTGAACACACCAGTCAGCAAAAACGCCTCAATGCCATGAACATCTCACCGGGCGGAATGATGTCCCTGGGTGCACCTGACACGGAGGTCAGATCATGACGGCACTGTTCGCCTTGCAGCCAGCCTTCCTGATTACGCTGGCGCTGCTGGTGTGGGTCTGTAGCGGGACTGTTGGTGGGTTACTGGCCGGTGCAGCAAAAATCAGCAGCCTGATTTCCGGTGTCGGCGGTATGGTGGCCTCCACTGCGCTGTTGGTTGCCGCGCTTCAGATGCTGAACGCTGACACACCGATGACGATGACGTTGCCACTGTTGCCTTATCGCGCCAGCTTTAATCCGCTGAATGCGTTGCTGTTGCTGACCATGTCAATTACGGCTTTGTGCAGTAGCCTGTATGCCTGCGCCTGGCTGGAGAAGGCCGATCGGCGGTCGTGTGCGCGTAGCGGTTTGTTGTGCAACCTGATGCTGGCTGCGCTGGCTGCCGCCGCGATCGCCACCGATGCGCCCGCCATGATCCTGATGATGGAAATGGCTGCCCTGTGCGCCTATTTCATGATTGTTCAGGCTGACGATGAGAAAAGCCGCCGTGCCGGTCTGAATCAGTTTTTATCCGGCCGCCTCGGTACACTGTGTCTGATTCTGGCCTTCGCCCTGCTGCATCACGCCAGCGGCAGCGTCAATTTTGAGGTGCTGCGCCATGCGGCGTTAACGTCGGGCATTAAATCGGCGGCCTTCCTGCTGGCGCTGGCCGGTTTCGGGCTGTACGCCGGGATTATCCCGCTGCACGCCTGGGTGCCCCAGTCGCATTCCAGCGCGCCCGCTCACGCCGCCGCCCTGCTCTCTTCTGCGCTGATGAAAGTCGGCATTATCGGCATCATAAAAGTCGGCCTGGATCTGCTGGGCGCACCGCCACTCTGGTGGGGCCTGATGGTATTGTTCCTGGCTGTCCTGACCGCATTTATCGGTGGGCTGTATGCGCTGATGGAGCACGATATCCGCCGCCTGCTGGCCTATCACACGCTGGAAAATATCGGGATTATTTTGCTCGGTGTTGGTGGCGCAATGACCGGCGTGGCACTGAATTTGCCGGTTCTGGCGTCACTCGCGCTGCTGGCGGGTCTGTTCCATCTGTTCAATCACGGCCTGTTTAAAACAGCGCTGTTTCTCGGTGCCGGTGAAATTGAAATGCAGACCGGCATAAAGGATATGGAAAAACTCGGCGGCATTGCGCGTCTTATGCCGTGGACGGCGGGTGCGATGCTGATTGCGCTGATGTCGATGGCCGCGCTGCCGCCGTTGAACGGTTTCGCCAGTGAATGGCTGCTGTATCAGTCCCTGTTCCAGCTGAGCAGCAGCCACGTCTTTATCGCCCGCCTGATCGGGCCGCTGCTGGCGGTCGGTCTGGCACTGACCGGCGCGCTGGCGCTGATGTGTATTGCCAAAGTTTTTGGCGTGACTTTCCTCGGTACACCGCGCAGTCAGAGCGCAGCAGACGCCACACCGGCACCACCCGCTATGACGTTCAGCACGATGTTACTGGCGCTGTTGTGCGTGATTTCCGGCGTGGCTTCCCCGTGGATTATTCCGCAATTCTCTGCTGTCGCTGCGGCCGTACTAAACACGCCGGTTCTGCTGGCTGCTCAGCATGGCGTGGCATTTTCGCCGACGTCCGCGGTGTCTGCCCCGATGGTGGCCATTTTGCTGCTGGGAATGCCGTTAGTGCCATGGCTTATCGCCGCAGTTCTGCGTGGCGCGCGGCTGCCAAATCGTTCACGGGGCGATGCCTGG
>CATOTO010000123.1:0-31006 GCA_951812925.1 Calliopum simillimum | reverse complement strand
ATCGAAGATGGCAGTTCCGCGCTGAGCAATGAAGCGGCGCGCCAGGATAAAGAGCAATGGAATGACACGCGCATGCTGCGCAACAAAGTGAACACCCGCGTCGAAAAAGAGTTTGATAAAACCGATCGTGCGTTTGATACCCGCGACAAGTGCGAGCAGAGCCTCAATCTCAACGCCTACTGGGAGCCCAACACCCTGCGTTGTCTGGATCGCCGTTCCGGTCGCCCGGTAGCGCCGTAAATTTGAGCTATAGTAATGACGGACGACTAACATAAGGAAGACGTGATGAAGCTACAGAGGGTTTTGTTAAGCGCGGCGTTATTTGCTCTGCCGCTAATGGCGCAGGCATCCTGTGAATCGGTAAAAACCGAAATCAGCCAGAAAATTATTCAGAACGGTGTACCTGAGTCGGGTTTTAGTCTCGACATCGTCGCCAACGATCAGGTTGATCAGGCGGGTGGCCAGGTCGTCGGACATTGTGAGAACGACACACAAAAAATTGTTTATAAGCGCTCAGGCAGTGACAACGAAGCCAGCGTACCTGCCAGTGCCGGCAGTTCGCAGGACTCACCTGCCCAGTAGTTCTGTTCAAATCAGGGCGACATCCTGTCGCCCTGCCTGTTAGTCCGCCTGCTCCGGCCGCTGACGCGGCATCATCCATGCCACACCCACCGCAAACAGCGCAATCACCAGTGCCACCACGAACACCCAGTGCAGTGAGACGGCAATCGACCCTACCATCTGCTGCAGGGTTTCCGGCTGTAACTGCTGACGGCTGGGTTCGGACATAATCTTCTGAACCGGATCCTCGACCTGCGGCAAACGCCACTGCAGATTGAGATTCAGCACCGCGCCCATGATCGCCGTCCCTACCGCCGACCCGATCATCCGGCTGAACATAATTGAAGCGGTACAGATGCCGCGAATCTGGCAATCCGCCTGGTTTTGTACTGAAACCAGGAACGTGGTGCTGGTCATTCCCATGCCGGTACCGATCAGAAACGCCGTAAAGCCCGCCTGATAGAGTGAGCTTGCGGGCTGTAAAAACAGCAGCAAGGCACTGCCGGTCACCAGCAACAGCGCCCCGAGCTGGGCGGTGAAGCGGTAGGAGGTGTGCAGCATCAGTCTGCCGCTGAGGGTGCTGGCCAGCGGCCAGCCAATCGACATCATCGCCAGCACACTGCCCGCCTGTAACGGTGAACCGCCGCTGATCCCCTGAATCCAGGTGGGCAGAAAAGCGCTGATGCCCATCATGGCCGCCCCGATGATGAGGTTGCCCGCATTGCCCGCCACGATAAGCCGGCTGCGCCAGATTATCAGCGGAAACAGCGGTGCCGCTGAATTCAGCTCGTGGCGTCTGAGCTGCCAGCCAGCGAACAGTGAGAAGAGCAGAAACGGCACCAGCCAGACGCCCAGCTGTTCCGCCTGCAACAGCGCAATCAGCAAGGCCGTCACGCAGAGCATCAGCCAGCCGCTGCCCGCCAGGTTCAGCGGCTGCGATTTCTCCTCCTTCTGGTGCGACGGTAGCCAGCGCCACAGCATCAGCATGCTGATCAGGCCGATAGGCAGATTGACCCAGAAAATCACCGACCAGCTAAAGTGCTGTACCAGCCACGCGCCGGTCAGCGGCCCCACTATCGCCGCTACACCCCAGACGCTGGAGAGCCAGCCCTGCACGCTGGCGCGTTCGCGCGGCGAATAGATATCCGCCACGATGGTGGAGCTGAGCGGCATGATCGCCCCCGCCCCCAGGCCCTGAAACGCCCGGAACAGGATCAGCCAGGTCATGGTATGGGCAAAGCCACACAGCACCGACCCCACCAGGAAAATCGACGTGCCGACAAAAAACATCGTTTTGCGACCCACCATATCCGCCAGCCGCCCATAGAGCGGCACGCTGACCGCCTGGGGTCAGCAGATAGATCGAGAAGACCCAGCCAAACTGCGAAAAACCGCCGAGGTCAGCAATGATGGTGGGCATCGCGGTGGCCACAATAGTGACTTCAATGGCCGCCATAAACATCGCCAGCATGCAGGCGATTAAGATCCAGTGGCGATGTCCGGTCTGGAGTTGTGCGCTTTCAGTCATAGGGTTCCTTTTTTAATCTGCAAGGCTAGCTGAAAAACAGACAATGCAGTTTCCCGCGCGTGCGCATTTTCTGCGCCCTCTGTGACAGTGTCACCAGAAGTCGATGAAAATTTTTTATTGTCGCATTAGCCCAGCGGCTACGCGGCTTTAACACCATTTTAACCTGTTTCTATCTCTCTGATTTGTGGCTTAAAAGCTGGCTTGTGCAATAAAGGGCTGCTATAGCATTACACCATCTTATTCAGTATTCACTGAAAAAGAGTGGGTAAACAGTCATTTTATCTACATTTTATCGCAGTTTCGGTATTGGGCGCGGCGGCATTTTTTGCCGTACCTGTCGGGCTGTTTATGGTTGTTATAACAATTGAGATCGTAATCAGGGAGATTCTCCTATGCAAAATGCTTCACTGGCCCGACGCGCCGGTCTGGCACTGCTTGCAGTGGTCGCGGTGATCGCGGTGCTGATCTGGGGCCTTGGCTGGGATCAGCTGGTCGCACGTAAAGTCGATCTGCTTTATCTCGGGCAACAACACCTCTTCTTAGTCTTCTGGTCAATGCTGTTCGCTTTGCTGGTCGGTATCCCCAGCGGCATCCTGCTAAGTCGCCCGTTTGCACGTCGCTGGGCAGAGTACGTGATGCAGATTTTCAATGTCGGTAACACCCTGCCACCACTGGCGGTACTGGCTCTGGCGATGGTTATTATCGGGATTGGCGACCGTCCGGCGCTGATTGCGCTGTTTCTGGCTTCGCTGCTGCCTATCGTCCGCAACACCTTCTCTGGTCTGAGCGCAGTTCCCCCGTCGCTGATTGAGGCGGCCAACGGCATCGGTATGACCAAATGGCAGCGTCTGCGTCAGGTAGAGCTGCCGAATGCCTTGCCGGTCATCCTCTCTGGCGTGCGCATCGCCACCGCCATCAATGTCGGCACCGCCCCACTGGCGTTCCTGATTGGCGCCAGCAGCTTTGGCGAGCTGATCTTCCCGGGCATCTATCTGAATGACTTTGCGACGCTGATACTCGGCGCCGTCGCCACTGCACTGGTGGCACTGGTACTGGATATGATGCTGGCCGCGCTGGGCCGCTTTCTGAGTCCGCACGCCGCGGCCTGACCACAAGGAGCTTTGCAATGCTAACGCGTTGGATTAAGAAAAGCGTTGTCGCGCTGGCCGCGACACTGCTGTTAAGCCAGACGGCACAGGCTGCTGCACCGCTGGTGATGGCGACCAAAAGTTTTACCGAGCAGCATATCCTGTCAGCAATGACGGTGCTCTGGCTGCAGAAGAAAGGCTTCGAGGTGGTGCCTAAACGCAATATCGCCACCACCATTGGCCGTAATGCGCTGCTGAATAAGCAGATTGATATGGTCTGGGAATATACCGGCACCTCGCTGATCATCTTTAACCATATCAACCAGCCGATGTCTTCACAGCAGGCGTATGAGACGGTGAAAAAGCTGGATGCGAGACTGGGGCTGGTCTGGCTTAACCCGGCACCAATGAACAACACTTATGCCTTTGCCATGACCCGTGAACGGGCTGAAAAAGAGGGCATCAGCACCATGTCGCAGCTGGGTTGCGAAGATTGAACAGGTGCGTAAAACCGACCCGGATCATAACTGGCGACTGGGCCTGGACCTGGAGTTCTCGGGTCGTTCAGACGGCATGAAGCCGCTGCAGAAAACCTACAACCTGACGCTGGATCGCCCGCAGATCCGCCAGATGGACCCGGGCCTCGTCTATAACGCGATACGCGACGGATTCGTGGATGCCGGTCTGATCTACACCACCGATGGCCGGGTTAAAGGCTTCAACATGAAAGTACTGGAGGATGATAAGCACTTCTTCCCAAGCTACAACGTGACGCCGGTTGTGCGTCAGGATGTGCTGGCGAGTCATCCGGGGCTGGATACCGCGCTTAATCAGCTTTCTGCGCAGATCACCGATGAGGCGATAACGGAGCTGAACAAGCGGGTCGATATCGATCATCAGTCACCGGAAACCGTGGCGCGTGATTTCCTTAAATCCAAAAACATGCTGTAAGGAGGCACTGTGGATACCCTTCACTACATCATGGATAACTGGAGCACCCTGCTCACCCTGAGCTGGCAGCACAGCTGGCTGGTGCTGGTCGCGGTCGGACTGGCAATTGTGATTGGCGTGCCGCTTGGCATTCTGATCGTGCGTGTAAGATGGCTGGCAACGCCGATTCTCGGTATCGCCACCGTGGTGCTGACTATTCCCACCATTGCGCTGTTTGGTCTGATGATCCCGCTGTTTTCACTCATCGGTCAGGGCATTGGCGCGCTGCCGGCGATTACCGCCGTATTCCTCTACTCGCTGCTGCCGATTGTCCGAAACACCCACACCGCACTGGAGAATCTGCCGGACGGCCTGCGTGAGGCGGGGCGTGGTATCGGCATGACTTTCTGGCAGCGCCTGCGCTGGGTTGAAATCCCGATGGCGCTGCCGGTGATCTTCGGTGGCATCCGTACCGCCGTGGTGATGAACGTTGGCGTCATGGCGATTGCCGCCGTGATTGGTGCGGGCGGTCTGGGCAGCTGCTGCTGGATGGTATCAGCGGCAGTGATATTCGTATGTTAATTGCCGGGGCATTGATGATCTGTCTGCTGGCTATTTTTCTTGACTGGCTGCTGCACCGTTTGCAGCAGGCGCTGACTCCAAAGGGGATTCGATAATGATTACGCTGGAAAACCTGACGAAAACCTTTACACAGAAAAACGGCACGACCAATAAAGCCGTCGATAACGTCAGCCTGCACGTGCCAGCCGGTGAGATGTGCGTGCTGCTGGGACCCTCGGGCTGCGGGAAAACCACCACGCTGAAGATGATTAACCGCCTGATTCCCGCCACCAGTGGCCGGATCCTGATTAATGGCGAAGATACCAGTACGCAGGACACCACTACCCTGCGTCGCAACATTGGCTATGTTATCCAGCAGATTGGTCTGTTTCCCAACATGACCATTGAGGAGAACATTACTGTAGTGCCACGCATGCTGGGCTGGAACAAAAAGCAGTGCCACGAGCGGGCTACCGAGCTGATGAGCATGGTAGCGCTGGATCCCACCAAATTCCTGCATCGCTATCCGCGAGAGATGTCCGGCGGTCAGCAGCAGCGTATCGGGGTGATTCGTGCCCTGGCGGGCGGATCCACCGGTGCTGCTGATGGATGAGCCGTTTGGCGCCGTTGACCCAATTAACCGCGAAGTGATCCAGAATGAGTTTCTCGACATGCAGCGTCAGCTGAAAAAAACCGTAATGCTGGTGAGCCACGATATTGACGAGGCGCTGAAGCTCGGCGATCGCATTGCGGTATTTGGTCAGGGTAAAATCGTGCAGTGCGCCAGCCCGGATGAACTGCTGGCGACCCCTGCCAATGAGTTCGTCGGCTCGTTTGTGGGTCAGGACCGTACGCTTAAGCGCCTGTTACTGGTGCAGGCGGGCGATGTGACTGACCAGCAGCCGACCATCACCGTCCGCCGCTCTACTCCGCTGGAAGAAGCCTTTGGCACCATGGATGAGAACGATATGCGGTCGATTACCGTGGTCGATGAGGATGGCAAACCGCTGGGCTTCGTGAAGCGTCGCGAGGCGCGTAACGTCAGTGGCCGCTGTGAAGAGCGACTGCACACCTTTAAGGTCACCGGTAAAGCGGAAGAGAACCTGCGCGTGGTGCTGTCAAAACTCTATGAGCACAACACGGTCTGGATGCCGATTGTCGATGAAGAGGGTCGTTACAGCGGTGAGATTTCGCAGGATTATATTGCGGATTACCTCAGTTCCGGTCGTACCCGCCGTCGTCTGAATCCATAATTTCGTCACATAAATGGGTCTTACAGGCCCATTAAAACAGCAGATATAAGCAGATATACCCAAGCCTGGGTAAATCAGACAGCAACAAACAAGCTTAACGCGCAGGGAACCGGGTCAGAGGAGGAAAGCGTCCCGCGCCAGGACGGCGCGGGCCGAGCGTGCCACGGATGGCGGCTTTTGCGACTTTCCGATCTGACCCTGTTCCCTTCGCAGACTCCATCTTAAAGCCAGTTAAGTCACGGCCTGTCCTGTCTGTCAATTCAGGTAGTAGCTCAGGGAGCATACGCCTGTAGCAAAGACGCAAAAGATGCCATCCATGGCATGCTCAGCGCGGCCCATCCCTGGTCCGCGATGCTTTGATACAGGCGTATGCTCCCATCGCTTTGGATTTTTGAGCCGTATGTGAGAAGATACATCGGCTCTTCTGCTTTTTAGCTCTCCGTCAGCGTTTCCGCCTCCACCTCTTCCACCACAGGCGCCTCGTCCGGCAGCACCATGTTCAGCACAATCGCCAGAATACCGCCGGTCGTCACCGCATGACCAAACAGACTGTTAATCAGCGGCGGGAACTGCTTCAGCACATCCGGCACCGCCTCCACGCCCAGACCAATACCAAAAGCGATCGCCACAATCAGCATCTCGCGGCGACCCAGCGGCGTCTGGGTCATCACCCGGATGCCCGCGGCAACCACGCTGCCAAACATCACGATTGTCGCCCCGCCCAGCACCGGCGGCGGGATCTGCTGCAACAGGGAGCCAATAAAGGGAAACAGCCCCAGCAGCGCCAGCATGATTCCCAGCAGCATACCGACGTAACGGCTGGCGACGCCGGTCATCTGGATAACGCCATTGTTCTGCGCAAACGTGGTGTTGGGAAAGGCGGAGAAGACCGCTGCCAGCACACAGCTCAGACCGTCGGCGACAATGCCACCCTGCAACCGCTGCTGAAAAGGTTTACCGGTGATCGGCTGCTGTGAAATCAGGCAGTTAGCGGTAAGGTCGCCGACGGCTTCAATTACCGCGATCACTGACACCAGCGCGATCGGCAGGAAAATGGTCCAGTCAAAGGCAAAACCAAACCGGAAGAACGCGGGCAGCACCAGCCAGTTGCTCCCCGGCGCAACATTAAGTTGCAGATGACCGGTCAAGGCCGCGGCAACGCATCCCACCGCTATTCCGGCCACCACCGCCACCAGCCGAGCCCAGCGATTTCGCGAGCGGTTCAGCGCCACGATCACCAGCAACGTCAGCGCCCCCAGCGCCAGATTTCCCGGCGATCCAAAATCTGTGGCGTTGTGCCCGCCCGCCCAGTCGGTAATGCTGACTTTTATCAGGCTGATGCCAATCAGGGTGATCACCGTGCCGGTCACCACCGGCGTCAGCACTTTGCGCAGCGAGCCAACGCAGCGGCTGATCAGAATCGGAATCAACGCCGCCACCAGGTTACAGCCAAACAGCATCGCCATAATCTCTTCCGGCGAACCACCGCGCCCTTTCACCATCAGACCACCAGAGAGGATCACCCCCAGAAACGCGAAGCTGGTGCCCTGCAGACAGATCATGCCCGCCCCGATGCCATAAAAGCGTCTGGCCTGCATAAACGTGCCTAAGCCGGAAACGAACAATGACATGCTGATCAGATAAGGAATATAGGCCTGCAACCCCAGAACGGAGCCAATAATCAGCGGCGGCGTGATGATTCCCACCACGCTGGCCAGCAGATGTTGCAGTGCGGCAAAAAACGCCGGGGCGGGGCCAATGCGGGCTTCAAGCCCATATAACAAACCTTTCTCGTGCGAGTGCGACATGATGGGGCTCCAGCTCAGTGTGATAAGCGGAGTTAATGCATTTTCTGCGCCATGACGCCACGATTTCGCAATATCCGAGCCAGGTCTTTCAATTCTAAATGGAAATAGTTAAAGACAGCCGACAACAAGTCTGAAACTTTAGGCTCATTGGCGACTCAGATGACTTAGTTTGTTTCATAATCAGGCGATCTTTGCACTCACAGCGTGCAGATTGTTCTGCTCCAGCAGAGAAATATCAATGTAAGACGTCAGATCGCGCTGTTCTGCACGCGGCAGATAAGGCAGCTCGCCCAGCAGCGGCGCACTAATTTTTTCACGCAGAATCTCAATAATGTCGCTGTACTGCGCCAGTCCCGGATTGATCCGATTGGCCACCCAGCCCACCAGTGGCAGTCCATCCTGCGCTATCGCTTCTGCTGTTAACAGGGCGTGACTGATACAGCCCGACTGGATACCGACCACCAGCACCACCGGCAGCTGCTGCTCAACGACCCAGCAGGAGAGCGGACGTCCGTCGTTCATCAGGCTGCGCCAGCCGCCAGTGCCTTCCACAACTATGCGATCGGCCTGCTCCGTCAGGCTGCTTAAGCCCTGTGTCAGCAATGCGTAATCAATGATCTGGCTCGGATGGGTGCAGATCTCCTCTTCCTGAAAGGCCAGCGGATTGATCGCCTGATAGGGTAAATCGATGGATGAAGCGCTTTGCAGAACCTGTGCATCTTTGTTACGCAGGCCGTCGGCGGTTTTGACCGCGCAGCGGGCGACGGGCTTGTACCCGACGGCACTGAGCCTGGCCTGGATAAAACTTTGTAACAGGGCGCGTGACACCACCGTTTTGCCCACTGCGGTGTCAGTGCCGGTAACAAATAGTCTGTTCACTCAACTTCTCCTCTCGAACCGTTGCGGTTAATCGGTGATTAACCTTGCTGCGAACCGGCATTTTAAGGAATGGAGGATGAGAACAGATTGCGTTAGCGCAAGATTAGGCCCGCTTAACCTTGCAACAGTTTCACTAACAGGTGTCCGTTATAGAGCGCGTCTTTGATCAGCGCTGCGCCGCCTAACGTTCCCGGCTCGCTAAATTCGGTAGGTGCCAGCTGGATACTCGCGCTGTAGGCCGGGAGTGATTGCTGCAGAATGGTATTGCTCACGGCCGGAAACAGCACATCCGCGGCGGCATTAAGGGGGGAACCGATAAGAATATGTTGAGGATTGAAGATGTTGACCATCATCGCCAGAATCCGGCCAACATGATGACCCACGCTGGCGATGGTGTCGCGCGCCAGACGGTCGCCAGACTGCGCCGCCGCGCACAGCGACTCCAGTGTTAGCGGCTGGTTATTGAGCAGGCTGTCGGGCTGGGCCGGCAGACGCTGCGCCGCCAGCGCCAGCAGACTGCCGGTGCTGGCCACGGTCTCCAGACAGCCATGATTACCGCAGTAGCACTGCTGACCATACGGGTCGATCTGGGTATGCCCGATCTCGACCAGCGCCCTGCCACTTTTATGCAACAGCTGACCGCCACTGATCACCCCGGCTCCCACGGTTTCATCAATCACAATCTGAATCACATCCTGCGCCCCACGTGAGGCACCAAACAGCGACTCCGCCAGCGTCCAGGCTGAAATATCGTGCTGCACAAACACCGGTAAGCCGGTTCGCGCCGCCAGCGCATCGCCCAGCGGCATATCGCGCACCTCATAACCCGGTAGCCGATGCACCACACCTGACGCGGCGTTGATCAGCCCTGGCAATGTAATGGCAATGGCCGTGAGGCGTTCCAGTTTCTTCTGATGACGAATAAAGAAGGCATCAACCTGTTCAATCAGCGCGGCAAGTAACGGCTGAGCAGACTCATCAGGCAGCGGCAGGCTCTCTTCCACCAGTTCCTTGCTGCTGAGATCGCGCAGCGTAAACGTCATGGCACCGCGATGCAGGCGAATAGCCAGATAGTGCCAGGCGTCGGTATCCAGTATCAGGCCTATCGCCGGACGACCACGACTGCCGGGATCCTGAAACTCGGTCTCCTGCACTAAATGTGCGTCCAGCATTTCACGCACAATTTTGGTAATGCTGGCCGGAGCAAGCTGGGCACGGCGGGAAAGTTCGATACGCGAAATGGGACCATAACGGTCAATTAATCGATATACGACACCTGCATTAGTCTGCTTGATCTGGTCAATGTGGCCAGGTTGACTGTCCGGATTCACAACCCTGCTCCCGGTTATTTTCGCGCTTCTAAATAAACATGCGCCATGGTGAGCCAGATCCGTCGACAGCGTCAAATATTTGATTAGAAATGTGATTTATCGCACAGATTGATGCGGTGTTGCCCGCGCTTCAGGGCCGGTTTCGCCGCAGCAACGCCATCATGTTTTCCATCTGCGCATTTATTTCGCGTCCGGCTGACCAGACCAGCCACAGCTCTGAAATGGCATCCTCTTCCGTTAAGGGCAACCAGACCAGATCGGCCAGCCGCGCCCGACGAAATGAGGCAGGCAGAATGGAGACGCCTAACCCGGTTGCCACCAGCCCAAGGATAGTCATCGCCTCACCCACTTCCTGCGTAATAAAGGGCTTGATATGGTAGCGGTGCAGCAGCGCCAGAATGTCGCTGTAGAGCGCGGTTCCGCCCTGAGGATCAAAGAAGACAAAGGGTTCCGCCGCCAGGGCAGTGACAGAGATTTTATCGGCGTCAGCCAACGGATGCGCCTTATGCACCACGGCATAAAGCGGCTCACTCAGCAGCAGCTGATGACGCAGATCGGCGGGCAGCGGCGTGTTGCGCATCACGCCAAGATCGAGCCGTCCATCATGAAGCGGTGCGAGCTGCTGGCGGGTATTAATCTCCTGCATCTGAATATGTACCTGCGGCCAGCGCTGACGAAACCGGAATAGCGCGTCAGAGACCACGGCGGTAAACGGGGCCGAGGAGGTAAAGCCAATCCGCAGCTCCCCCTCTTCACCACGATGCAGCCGGGCGGCGCGATCGGCCGCCTGCTCGACCTGCAACAGAATCGCGCGGGCGTCACTCAGCAGTTGCTGTCCGGCAGCGGTAAGCTGCACGCTGCGGTTAGTGCGATTGAACAGCCTTGCGCCCGTTTCTGTTTCCAGCTGAATAATCTGCTGGCTGAGCGGCGGCTGAGAAATGTTCAGTCGCTGGGCCGCCCGCCCGAAATGTAACTCTTCCGCCACCGCAACAAAGTAGCGCAGATGACGCAGTTCGATATTCATATCTTAAACGTCTCATTTGAGATTATTAATATATTAGACATCATAATGCCGCTTTCCTAAGCTGACGACAGGTTTTCTAAATTTGAGGAAAATTGTGTGAGTCGCTCAACACAGGCTGTCACAGTGGATGAGAATGCGGTCTCTGCGCCGCCAGAGTCTGTTGCCGCTTCAGGTCATATCCGCCGGGATTCGCCACAGTTTATGCGCGTGACGCTGGCGCTTTTCTCCGCCGGGCTGGCGACCTTTGCCCTGCTCTACTGTGTGCAGCCGATTCTGCCGGTGCTGTCACAGCAGTTTGGTATCTCTCCGGCAACCAGCAGCCTGTCACTCTCCATCTCGACCGGCCTGATGGCGCTGGGCCTGCTGGTCACCGGGCCGCTCTCTGATGCTATCGGTCGTAAATCGGTGATGGTCACAGCCCTGATGCTGGCCGCCATCTGCACGCTGGTCTCGGCCACCATGACCAGCTGGCACGGCATTCTGATTATGCGGGCGCTGATGGGGTTGTCGCTGAGTGGCGTGGCGGCGGTCGGCATGACCTACCTCAGCGAGGAGATGGATGCACGGGTCGTCGCCTTTTCCATGGGGTTATATATCAGCGGTAACTCGATAGGCGGGATGAGCGGTCGACTGCTGAGCGGCGTGCTGACTGACCTCTTCTCATGGCGACTCGCCGTGGCGGTAATCGGCTGTTTTTCGCTGGCCTCGGCGCTGATGTTCTGGAAGATTCTGCCTGCGTCGCGCCATTTCCGGCCCATTACGCTGCGTCCGCGTAATCTGCTGATTAACTTCCGGCTGCACTGGCGCGATCCAGGTCTTCCCTGGCTGTTTGCCGAAGGGTTCCTGCTGATGGGAGCCTTTGTCACCCTGTTTAACTATATTGGCTACCGTTTACTGGATGCGCCCTGGCATCTCAGCCAGGCTGTGGTCGGGCTGTTATCAGTGGTCTACCTCACCGGCTCCTGGAGTTCGCCTAAAGCGGGCGCGCTGACCAACCGGTTGGGTCGGGGTCCTGTGATGCTGGGTGCTACCGCCATCATGCTGCTGGGTTTGCTGATTACCGCCTTCAACTCCCTCTGGCTGATCCTGCCTGGGATGATGCTGTTCACCGCCGGTTTTTTTGCCGCCCACGCGGTCGCCAGCGGCTGGATTGGCCCCCGGGCGCGCCGGGCACGAGGCCAGGCCTCTTCGCTCTATCTGTTCAGCTACTACGTGGGTTCCAGCGTCGCGGGTACGCTGGGTGGCGTGTTCTGGCATAATTTCGGCTGGATCGGGATTACGCTGTTTATCAGCGTCCTGCTGATCCTGGCGTTACTGGTTGCCTGGCGTCTGCACAGTAAAAAACTCTGAGAACGTCTTCTCATGCCAGGCCTGGCTTCTCCTGCGGGCCTGGCGGTTTATCACAATAAACGCGCTATTCAGAGCCACAGCAAACAAAATGCAGGTTTCCCGCTATAATCGTTTTTATTGTAATAATTCATCTGCTTTGCCTTTTAACACGGCAACAAGGAACGCCTGTGGCTCTCTACTACTACGTCAATAAACAATCAGGATATAACAATAATCATGTGGTTCATGCCGCAGGCTGCCCCCATCTTCCCGACATCGATAACCGTATGTTTCTGGGCAGTTTTTACCATGTGAATGCCGCCATCCTGCAGGCTAAAAAATATTATGCTGGCGCAATCGGCTGTGAAAACTGTTGTCCACTCAAAAATGTTGACCAGCAGGCCACCCAGCTCAGCGTGGCCCTGAAGCACACCCCGTCTTCGCGTTAATCTGACCCACCTGGTAAGGTGAAAAAATTTTTCCCGCTGCGCTAATTTGTTAAGAATTACCGCTGTTTTCCGTTATGTTAATCTTCCTGATTCTCTTTAATGGAATGCACAATGCGGGATAAGTTTGCGCGCGCTCAGATAGCCCTTCACTGGCTCACCTTTTTACTGGTGGTGACGGCCTACGCCACCATTGAACTGCGCGGTTTTGCACAGCGCGGATCCTGGCAGGGTTATGCCATGATCATTACCCATTTCAGCGCCGGCGCGACCATCCTGGTATTGATGCTTGCCCGCCTCTTTTTACGCACCCGGCATCGCACACCGCCCATTACTCCCGCTCCGCCGCGCTGGCAAACCGGGCTGGCACATCTGACTCATACCCTGCTCTATGCCCTGTTTATCACTCTGCCGATCCTCGGCCTGACATCGCGTTATCTTAAAGGTCGGGAATGGTGGCTGTTTGGCATCAGCATGCCGGTCGCGCCTGAACCTGACTTTGATATGGCGGATATGCTGATTGGCTGGCATGAAACCCTGGCACCGCTGGGTTACTGGCTTATCGGACTGCATGCTGCTGCCGCACTGTTCCATCACTATCTGCTTAAAGACAATACTCTGCTGCGAATGATGCCCGCCCGGCGTCGCGGTCAATAACCTCAGGCTATCGCCCTGTGATGGGGCGATAAAAAAATTTCAGCATTAAAAGGCGTTTATAAGGTTTCTCTTCCCGCTTTATTCACTACAATGGTCAGTAATTTGTGACGCAGGTCACTTTCGCTGGATGTTTCTGCCGCATCCGATTCGCTGTACTGACTGACTTGACTCCTAATGCAACCAACTACTGTTTCACGTAAAACTGCCTGGCTACGCGTGGTATTGCTGGCCATCGCCGCCTTTGTATTTAATACCACCGAATTTGTGCCGGTTGGCCTGTTGTCTGACATCGCTGCTGACTTTTCAATGCAGACGGCTGACGTCGGGATCATGCTGACCATCTATGCCTGGGTGGTCGCACTGCTCTCACTGCCGCTGATGCTGCTGACCCGCAATATTGAGCGACGACTGCTGCTGGGTGTGCTGTTCCTGATCTTTATCGTCAGCCACGTACTTTCTACCGTTGCCTGGGATTTCCGGTCGCTGATGGTGTCACGCGTGGGTATCGCCCTGTCTCACGCGGTGTTCTGGTCGATCACCGCCTCGCTGGCGATTCGCGTCGCTCCGGCCGGTAAGAAAACTCAGGCGCTGAGTATGCTGGCAACCGGTACCGCGCTGGCGATGGTGCTGGGCGTGCCGATTGGCCGCGTGGTGGGTCAGTATCTTGGCTGGCGTACGACCTTCGGCGCGATTGGCCTTTCGGCACTGGTGCTGATGATTATGCTGGTGCGCATCCTGCCGCGTCTGCCGAGTGAACATACCGGCTCGCTGAGCAGTGTGCCGATGCTGTTTCGCCGTCCGGCGCTGGTCAGCATGTATCTGCTGGTGACGCTGGTCGTTACCGCGCATTACACCGCTTACAGCTATATCGAGCCCTTTATGCAAACCGTGGCCCATTCCAGTGGCAACTTCACTACCCTGCTACTGCTGCTGTTTGGCTCTGCGGGCATTGTGGGTAGCGTACTGTTCAGCACACTCGGTAATAAGTTTCCCTCCGGACTGCTGATTGCGGCCATCGCCCTGATCACCCTGTGCATGGGCCTGCTGATTTTTGCTGCCGTTCGCCCTGCGGCTATCTCAACGCTGTGCGTTGTCTGGGGAATGGCGATGATGATGATCGGACTGGGTATGCAGGTGCGGGTGCTGTCGCTGGCACCGGATGCCACGGATGTGGCGATGTCGCTGATGTCCGGTATCTACAATATCGGTATCGGCGCGGGTGCGCTGCTGGGTAATCAGGTCAGCCTGCATCTGAGCATGGCGGAAGTTGGCAATGTCGGCGGGATGATTGGCCTGGTGGCGTTACTCTGGTGTGTTTATATCTTCCGTCGTTATCCACAGTTACGCAGTAACGGATAATAAAAAAGGCTTCAGATAAGCGGGTTATCTGAAGCCTGTTCAGGGTTATTTACCGATCACTTTATCTATAAAGAACGGCTGTGCCATGCAGGTTGTTGCTGCCAGAGGTCGAAGTGATGCGGAAAGACTTTGCCCCTGCATCGCTGGCCTTTTCTGACAGCTGCTGCTCCAGCGAGAGCAGATTAGTACTGCCCGTTGCGCTGATGACACCGATTTTTTGCTGATCCAGCGGTGTGCTGCTGACCTGCTGGGCCGCTACGCTGGCAAATGACAGACCGCTTAGCACAGCCGCCACGACCATCATATTGATACTTTTCATAACGAACCCCTTCTCACTTATTCTGTTGAAAAACAAAAATTACTGATAAATCACAGCCGTGCCGTGCAGTTTGTTCTGGCCGCTGGTTGAGGTGATGCGGAACGATTTCGCACCCGCTTCATCCGCTTTAGCACTTAGCTGCGCTTCAACAGAAGACAGATTGGTGCCGCCCAGTACAGAGATGGTGCCAACTGGCTGCTGATTAACAGGTTCGCTGGTCACCAGGTCAGCGGCAGATGCGCCAAAAGTCAGAGTAGTCAGTGCCAGTGCTGCCAGGGTGGTTTTGATGTTTTTCATAATAATCTCTCTATTCAATATTAAAATTCGGTTGGTCTGAATGGGTTGTCACTATTTAATTAATGACCGTTAAACAAATGATAGACCCCGATACGGTTTGTCGTCAACATTTATTTAATGAGCGTTATTTTATTCGCGAAGTGGCGTGATTATGGGCTTCAGCCTCTTTTCTGACTTAACCTAAGGGGCTGTAAAAATGCGCTGGCGCACAAAATGGCAACCCCTGCCGGCGACATCCACGCCAGGCCTTGCACATTTTTATAATGATCGGTAATTTAATAGGGTGTTTTACTGTCAGTGAGGGTGTATGAGTCAGGTTCAGGATTGCGATGTAAAGAAATGCCGCGGCCGACCAAAAGTGTTCGATCGCGAAGCAGCGCTCGATAAAGCTCTGACCCTGTTCTGGACGCACGGTTACGAGGGAACTTCTCTTGCCGATCTGGTGGCCGCAACCGGCGCGAAAGCGCCAACCCTCTACGCCGAGTTTGTTAATAAAGAGGGACTGTTTCGCGCGGCGATGGAGCGCTATGTGGAGAAGTTCAGTGCATGGCGTGAAGCGGCATTGGGCGATGACCAGTTACCGGTGGATCGGGCTATTGAAGCCTATTTCCGCGCCACCGCGGCCTGTTTTACCGAACGCGACTCTCCCGGCGGCTGTTTCTTTATCTGCACCTCAACCGCCCTGTCTGCGGCTTCAGCAGAGATTGCCACCATGCTGCAACAGCAGCATCAGTCGCAGGAGCATGTGTTAAAGGATTTTCTGCTGGCGCGTCAGCAGCGTGGTGAACTGAGTGCGTCAGTAAACATTCCCGCGCTGTCACGTTATCTGAGTTGTATGCTGCAGGGCATGTCGGTGCGGGCGCGTGAAGGCGTTGAGCGTGACGATCTGGAGAGCATTATTGATACGCTGATGGCGATGTGGCCGACACTCACCGGCCTGTGTCAGGCTAAGCGTTGAAAATATCAGGGCGGCGATGCCGCCCTTTTCATCTTTTATTCCCGATTTTATTCCAGAAAGAAAACCGGTTTTAACGGCTCACTGATCGGGCTGTTATCTGCATTCGACGGCATCAGATCTTTCATTGATGCCCACCAGCGCTGACAGACCTCCGTTTCTGCCACCGCGTTCCAGCGCTTCTCAGATTCAATCTCAACACTGGCGAACAGCAGATGCCGCTCGGCGTCCAGCCAGATGGCATAGTTGTGCGCGCCGTGCGCTTTCAGGGTTTCGGCCAGTTCTGGCCAGATCGGTGAGTGCCGACGCTCATACTCTGCATGGCAATAAGGATTCACCTGCATCACAAAGGCTTTACGCAGCATTAGCAGGCCCTGCATCCAGCGCCGGTTGCCACGGCTTCACACCAAAGCGCTCACCCAATGCAACCAGCTGTTCTGTGGTGATACTCTGACGCATACCGCCCATCGACAGCACTTTGACGATCACTTCTGACGATTTCTCCGCCGTATCAATCAGACCAAAAGTCTCATCGAGTGTCGGGCCCGTGCCAAAGACACCGTGGAATGGCCACATCACCAGGGTATGTGACTGCATCTGCCCGGCTGTCGCGGTGCCGATTTCATCGGTGCCGGGTACCATCCAGGGTAAAACACCCACACCGTCCGGGAACACCACCAGACATTCGGTACTCCCTTCCCACAGCAGACGGGTAAAGCGGGCGGAATCCATCTCAACCACATAGCTTAAGGCCATAAAGTTGGTAGCGTGACAGTGCATGATTACCCGGTCTGCACCATTACTGACCGCTTTACGCACCGCGTGAGACTGAAAGTGTGACGCCAGCTCAGAGGTGGGCAAACCGCCATTCGACAGGCCCCAGTGAATTTTATAAGAGAGCCCTTTGTCATCGACCTGCAGCAGTGCCAGACAATCCGCCGGATCAAGCTGGACATTACGCATGAATTTTCCTGACCCGGTCACCAAAAACCAGTCGTTCGCCAGCGCCGGCGCGGGTTGTGTCAGCTCAATACAGCGCGGTTGCAGGCAGAAATCAGCGGCAAAAGGTTTAACCTCCTCTTCCAGCAGACGCAGGCTGACGTTGCCGCCGTTACGTTCGTCCCAGCCCTTCAGCCACATATCGCTGGTTGCTTTGACCATTCCCTTAACAAACCCGGAAGAAAGAATGCTTTGCATAGTGAAATCCTTAACGTTGGCTCAAAATCTGTTGTTCATAATGGCGGACGTCGCCTAACCAGCTGGCATCAGCCGGGACGTCATGGCGCAGGCACCAGGCTTCCCATACCGCCTGCCACGGCAATGATTTTTGCTCTTCCAGCAGCGTCAGCCGCGCGGTGTAATCACCCTCGTTCTCGGCCTGGCGCAGACGATCGGTTGGCTCCAGCAGAGCACGCAGCAGCGCTTTTTTGGTGTTACGGGTGCCGATAACCCAGGCGGCAATCCGGTTGATAGAGGCGTCGAAGAAATCGAGTCCGATATGCACTTTGTCGAACAGCTGATGGCGGACGATCTCACTGGCGATCGCCTGAGTTTCATCATCCAGCAGCACCACATGGTCGCTGTCCCAGCGCACCGGGCGGCTGACGTGCAGCAGCAGACGCGGTACATAGAGCATCGCGGCGGAAATTTTGTCGGAGATCACTTCGGTGGGATGGAAATGTCCTGCATCCAGGCATAGTGCCGTCTGGCGGCTGGCGGCGTAACCAAGATAAAACTCATTGGAGCCCACGGTGTAGCTCTCTGCGCCAATGCCAAACAGCTTGCTCTCAACCGCGTCGATATGGTGCTGCGGATTCAGTTTTTCTGAGATGACCTCATCCAGTGCGCTCATCAGACGCTGACGCGGGGCCAGGCGATCCACGGTAATATCTTTCATGCCGTCCGGCACCCAGATATTCATCACTGACGGCGTGCCAAGCTGCTCACCAAACGAAGCGGAGATGCGGCGACTCGCTTTACAGTGATCGATCCAGAACTGACGCACGGTTTTATCACTGTGCGACAGCGTAAAACCGTCGGCACTCATCGGATGCGAGAAGCAGCTGGGGTTAAAATCCAGCCCTAAGTTGTGCTCTTTCGCCCAGGCGACCCAGTTGGCGAAATGGGCAGGTTCAATGGCATCCCGATCTACTGGCTTGTCGCTTTCCAGATAGATAGCGTGCAGGTTCAGACGTTTTGCGCCCGGGATCAGAGACATCGCCTTGTCGATATCGCTGCGTAATTCACTGGCATTACGTGCCCGCCCCGGATAGTTGCCGGTCGCCTGGATGCCGCAGGTCAATGCACCCTGTGGGTTCTCAAAGCCCCGGACATCGTCCCCCCTGCCAGCAGTGCATCGAGACAGGAATGCTGTCCAGCTGGCGAATGGCCTGTTCAACATCAACTCCATTGTCAGCGTAGCGTTGTTTAGCCAGTTCAAAAGCCTGTTCAATCTGCTTAGTCATAAGCGGGTTCCTTAGCGGGTTGACTCAGCGTCGCGAAGCGTGCCTGACTGGCACTGAAGACGCTGTGAGTTTGCGGTTCGAATTTTTCCAGTGGGAAGTTGTTGATGACGCTGCAGCGGAAATCAGCCACATCGATCAGTTCGCCAAGCGCAATCAGCTGGCAACCGACGTTACCCAGCGTGGAGGCTTCAACCGGACCTGCCAGCACCGGAATCTGGCAGGCATCGGCACAGAGCTGGTTAAGAAAACGGTTCTGACTGCCGCCCCCTACCACGTGAAGCTGGCTGAAAGGTTTGCCTCGCAGCTCTGCCAGCTCCTGGATCACCTCGCGATAGAGCAGTGCCAGGCTGTCAAATATGCAGCGGGCCAGCGCGGCGGCAGATTGTGGCACCGGCATTCCCTGCTCTGCGCAGGCGTTCTGAATTTCGTTAACCATGCTGTCGGGATTGATGAAGCGCGCATCGTTGGGACTAATCAGTGAAACACAGGCGGGCTGGCGGGCCGTCTGATCAATCAGTGCGCTGAGATCGTCAATCTGCAGTTCGCCGCAGATGCGCTGCAACAGCCATAAGCCCATGATATTTTTCAGTACGCGGTAGCCTTCTGCGCCGCCCTCATTGGTGATATTGGCGCGTAATGCGCCATCGCAGGCATAAGGCTGCAAACTTTCAAAGCCCATCAGCGACCAGGTTCCGGAACTGATATAGGCCGCATCGTCCTGCATCAGCGGCGTTGCCAGAACCGCGCTGGCGGTGTCGTGGGTGGCGACGGCAATCACCGGGACCGGGACACCTGCGCTATTGACCCAGTGGCCGACGGTGTTGCCCGGTGCCTGCGGCTGACCGAACCATTCAGGAGCAACGCCCGCCCAGGCGAGCAGATCACGATCCCATTCGCCGCTGTGAATATTGAGCATTTGCGTGGTGGTGGCGTTGGTGTATTCCCAGTTGAGATTGCCGGTCAGCCGATAATGCAGGTAGTCCGGCATCATCAGTGCATGCGCCACGCGGGCCTGCCAGTCGGGCTGCTGCTGATGCAGGGCGCGCATCTGATAGAGCGTATTGAATGGCAGGAACTGAATGCCGGTTCGGGCGTAGATGGCACTGCGGCTCAGTTCGTGCTGCGCCTGCTCCATCAGGCCGTGGGTGCGCGCATCGCGGTAGCTGACCGCCTCACCCACCGGCTCGCCCTCTGCATCCAGCAGCACCATATCAACGCCCCAGGTGTCGATACCGATACTGTCTGGCACGATCTTCTCTTCATCTAACTGAGCCAGCCCGGCGCGTATCTCCTGCTCAAGCATCGTCAGATCCCAGCAGTCATAACCGGCACGACGCTGGCGCTTATTTTTAAAGCGCCGGACCTCACGAAGCGCGAGCTGGCGCTGCGCAGCATCCCAGCTTGCGAGCATGACCCGCCCGCTGGATGCCCCGAGATCAATAGCAACAATGTTTCTCCTGGTCATGGCGACTTTTCCCTGTGATTGAGTGGTCACAGAGTAAAAACCTGGCCGGTTAAAGACCTTCCCCGGAGTGCCAGCGGCTGATAAGCCCTGGCAGACTTGCAAAGAACTTCGTGAGAGAGATCACAGAGGCGAAAGGCAGGAGGATGTGACCCCTGCCGCAAATCTGTTAACTGCTGAGGATTTCTTGAAAAATCAGCATGATTCCTGCTGAGTCAGGCTGAAAATTCAAGGTAAGGTTAGAGCGTGCTGATTAGACTGCGTTACGGTTTTGTTAAGCAGCGAGAGATGACCATGACCATATTGCACAGTGCGGATTTTTTCCCCGAAGGCGATTACGCCATTGCGATTGAACCCCGCGTACCCCAGGCCGCCTTCCCGGAACATCATCATGATTTCCATGAAATTGTGCTGGTTGAGCAAGGCTCTGGCATTCATGTGTTTAATGGTCAGCCACAAACGCTGTGCGCCGGTTGCGTCTGCTTTGTGCGCGATCACGATCGTCATCTTTATGAGCAGACCGACAACCTTTGTCTGACCAACGTGCTTTATCGCAGCCCCGGCGCGTTTCGCTTTCTCTCCGGGTTACAGGCTTTACTGCCCTGCGATCAGGACGGGCAATATGCTTCCCACTGGCGCATCAATCAAAAAGTGATGACGCAGGCGCTGAGTGTGGCGGCGCAGATGCAGCCGGATGATACCTGGTCGATGGAAAAACAGGCGCGTCAGGAACAGCTCTTTTTACAGTTGCTGGTGCTGTTGCGTGAGGCGTGCATTGATGGACAGAGTCAGGATCAGGAGGCGCGGCTGCATCGTCTGCTCGACTGGCTGGGTGAGCATTACAGTGATGAGATTATCTGGGATGAACTGGCGGATCGCTTCTCCCTGTCGCTGCGTACCCTGCATCGGCAAATGAAGCAGCAAACCGGCAGCACGCCGCAGCGCTACCTGAACCGTGTGCGGCTGTTGCAGGCCCGTCATCTGCTGCGTCACAGTGATATGCGAATTACCGATATCGCCTTCCAGTGTGGATTTGGGGACAGCAACCATTTCTCAACCCTGTTCAGGCGCGAATTTGGCTGCGCACCGCGAGCGGAGCGCCAGCAGATGATGTAAAGGAGCCAATCATGGCATTGATACTCAGTCGGGATGACTATTTTCCCGCCACTACTCTACCGGTGGCGGTCGCCGAAAGGATGCCACAACCCTCTTTCCCGCCGCATCGACACGAGTTCAGTGAAATCGTGATTGTCTGGCGCGGCAATGGCCTGCACGTCCTCAACGATCGCCCCTGGCTGATTACCTGTGGCGACGTTTTTTATATCCGCGACAGTGACTGCCACAGCTACGACAGCGTTAACGATCTGGTGCTGGATAATATCCTCTACTGTCGTGACCGCTTTGGCCTTGCTCTTGACTGGAATCAGCTGCTGCCGCAACAGGGACCGGATGCGCCAGGCGGCTGGCGGCTGACCACGCGAGGGATGGCGCTGGCCCGGGGAGTGATCAGCCAGCTGGAGCGTGAAAGCCGCAAAAGCGACCCCCTTTCAGTTCAGCTCTCGGAGGCGCTGTTTTTACAGCTGGCGCTGATTCTGCGCCGCCACGGCTACGCGGCCGACCGCCCCTGGGCGTTGCCGGAGGGGGAACAGCTCGATCTGCTGATGTCAGTGTTGCAGGGTGCGATTGCCCGCCCCTTTGATCTCGCGGAGTTTTGTCAGCAGAACCAGCTCAGCGAACGGGCACTGAGGCAGCTTTTCCGTCAGCAGACCGGGATGACCATCGGTCATTACCTGCGTCAGCTACAGCTCTGTCAGGCAAAATATCTGCTGCGCACCCAGGATTGTCTGATTAGTGAGGTTGCCGCCCGCTGCGGCTTTGATGACAGTAACTATTTTTCGGTGGTTTTCACCCGTGACACCGGTTTACCTCCCAGCGCCTGGCGACAGCAATTTATCGCGCCACGCCAGGCACTGAAAAGTGCCGAGTCTTAATAAAACGGGCCTGCATAGCAGGCCCGTTGAGGTAACAGAGAAAAGCTGTTCCACATTGCCGGGAAACAGTGCCTGCGAATTAAACTAATGTGTTGTTGTAAGTAAAACCCCGACGGAGTGAGCCATCAGTCTGGCAGGCCCCGCCTGCATAAAGACAGAGTCACTATTCGCGATCAGGCCGCCATGCCAAGTCCCACAATATTGGCGGCAATGATAATCACCACACAGCCGATTGATAACACGCTGACCGGTCGGCGCCCCGCAGACTTCCACTCCTTCATCAGCAGCCCCACCAGACCACCACACAGGACGTATAGACTCATGTGCAGCATCCAGCTGACATAGTCATACTGCGCCGGGATTCTGGCATGGCCCCAGGCATAGAAGAAGAACTGCAGATACCACATGGTGCCGCCGAGCACCGCAAAAGCGGTATTGGTAATCAGAAGCGACTTCCCGACCGAGAAGTCTTTACGCACCGACAGCTCTGGCCGGGTGGCCAGCCGCCAGAAACAGAAGGCCAGATTAACCAGAGCGCCGCCGCCCATAATGATCACGTAGCTGGGCAGAGCTACATACAGCGGATCGATGCCAAGATTAGCGGCGGCCTGATGCATGGGTTTAGCCGCATCCATGGCAAAGGACATACCCGCCGAGAAGATGCCGCACATCACCGCCAGCACCAGTCCTTTTCTGAGATTAAACTCTTCTGCGTTAATCCCCAGCGCCCGCTCCTTTAACAGCCCGGCACGCGACACAATCCCGACACCAATCAGTGCCACCAGTACGCCCAGCAAGGTTAACCGGCCACCCGCCGACGCGAAGAGCTCACCAAAACGCCCCTGCAGAAGCGGTGTCATCAGCGTGCCGACCACCAGGGTAATGCCAATCGCGATACCGATTCCCATCGACATGCCGAGATAACGCATGGTCAGGCCGTAGTTGATATTGCCTATGCCCCACATCGCGCCAAACAGAAATACCGGCGTCAGCTGGGACAGCGAGAAGCTGCTGTAATAGGCCATAAAATCTGGCAGTAAAATGGCACTTACCGCCCACGGCAGGATCAGCCACGACATCAGGCCACCGATCGACCACATGGTTTCCCATGACCATCTTTTCACCTGTTTAAAAGGCGCGTAGAAACACGCGGCGCTGGCAGCTCCGACAAAATGCCAGAAGATACCCGCAATAATGGCACTGTTCATTGTTATTCCCCGGTTAGGTTGAGGCCTGTCGGAAACCTGTCTGCTTCCGCTCAGCAGGCAGTCTACGTTCAGCAGGAATTCCTCAGCCTTTGGATAAATGCCGGAAGCCACAGTGAAGTGGCAATATTTACCCGTTGTGCCCATCAGGGATCACAATTTCACCGTTGTCAGAAAACCAGACGATCAGTTAAGTAAGTAACTTATTATTCAATGTTTTTTTCATTTTTGCTGTGTGGCGCAGCACAATTCTGATCTGACTGCCATTCACAAGGGAAGGTTGGCAAATGTGCAAAGAAGCCTTTCATTAACGCGGGCAAGGTCGTATAAACTGGGGGAAATTGATCGGATCAGGGAATGGGATGACGACAAAGTGGTTAACGCTGTTTCTATCGCAGTCAGTCAGCCAGGTCATGCTGGATGATCTGCGCGCGATATTACCTGCAGATGCGATAAAGGTATTTGTGAATGGCCTGGATGAAACCCACTATGCCACCCTTGAGTGTGTGCAGGCGGATCAGCATTGCGCCCTGATCGCCTCAGCGATAGTGGTCTGGCGTCAGCTCGGACATGTTCACCATATTCTCTATAAAAAAGGTGAGGTGTTGCGGGAGGAAAATGATGCAACGCAGTTCCAGCTGTTCACTCTGCTGAAAACCCACCGCGCTGTACTGCAGATCTCATGATAAGATCGCAGCGCCCTGAAATCGCTGTTTGCAGCAGGTAAATTATGAGAATTGGAATTCTGTTTCCGATCGCCATCATTGTGGCGGGCGTGGGCTTTCTGGCGTGGTTTATTGGCAGTGGCCTGGCGATGCCAGGCTCCTGAGGATCAGCGCAACTGACTGTCTTTACTGCCCCGACGGTTATATAAACTGCTGGTCTGCTGTTGCTTGTCGATTTTTTCCTGACACGCCACACAATAGTGCACGCCTTTAAGCGCCTGACGACGCGCTTCGGGGATCGGCTCGCCGCAGAGCTCGCATTCGGTGGCGCTTTCGCCCTGTCCGATCGACTGTCTTACCCGCTCAATGCCATCATTGACGGTGCTATCGATCTGTTCCTGTACTGCGCCTTCTGACGCCCATCCATTTGCCATGATTTAACCCCTTTATTACCACTTCACTCCTTTAAATCTACAACATATTGACGTTTTTGCCGCAGAACTCACCGATATCTGTGATTGGCTGCCAAGCGCAACCGGCAGCTGGCAATCAGCTAAAGGTAGCCCTGAGCAATCTGTTTCACCCTGCTATCACATTACTGCAACGTATCGATAGCGGAGAGCTAAGCGAATGACAACACATCATCAACATTTCATTAATGGCGAATTTGTAGCCCATCAGGGTGACCGTTGGATTGAAGTGATCAATCCGTCCACGGAGGCGTTGCTGTCCCGTATTCCCCAGGGCAGTCGTCAGGATGCCAGCCTTGCCATCAGCGCCGCAGAAGTGGCTCAGCCTGGATGGGAAGCGCTGCCTGCAGTAGAGCGCGGCGTCTGGCTGCACAAAATTGCCACCGCCATCCGCCAGCGTGAGCCTGAACTGACGGCAACCATTGTGGCTGAGGGTGGAAAAACCCAGGGGCTGGCGAAGACCGAAGTGATGTTCACCGCCGACTACCTCGATTACATGGCGGAGTGGGCGCGTCGCTATGAAGGTGAGATCATCAACAGTGACCGCCCCAACGAAAAACATCTTCCTGTTTAAAAAAGCGATCGGCGGTCACTACCGGAATACTGCCGTGGAATTTCCCCTTCTTCCTCATTGCCCGCAAAGCGCACCGGCCCTGATCACCGGAAACACCATCGTGATCAAACCCAGTGAGCTGACACCGAATAATGCGGCACTTTTTGCCGACATCATACAAAAGCTGGGTCTGCCTGCTGGTGTCATTAACTTTGTTTATGGTCTGGGACCGGAAGTGGGACAGGAGCTGGCAGCAAATCCTAAGGTCGGTCTGGTGAGTCTGACCGGAAGCGTCGGTGCAGGCATTGCCCACCATGGAAGTCCGCGGCTAAAAATGTCACCAAAGTGTCGCTGGAACTGGGTGGCAAAGCCCCCGCCATCGTGATGGATGATGCCGACCTCGAGCTGGCTGTGCGGGCGGTCGTCAGCTCGCGGATCATTAACAGCGGCCAGGTCTGCAATTGCGTAGAGCGGCTCTATGTGCAGGAAGGCATTTACGATCGATTTATCAGCGCGCTGACCGCCGCGTTTCAGCAGGTGACATTTGGCGACCCGGCCGAACGCAGCGATATCGATATGGGTCCGCTGATTAATGCCGCAGCACGGGATCGGGTGGAGCAGAAAGTAGCAGAGGCCGTCGCCGCAGGGGCGAAAGTGGTGCTGGGCGGCAAGCGCGCCGGAGACAGAGGCTTCTTTTTCCAGCCCACCTTGCTGACTGAGGTGCGCAGGAGATGGCGATTATGCAGGAGGAGATTTTTGGCCCGGTTCTGCCGGTGATGAGTTTTAAAACGCTGGATGAGGCGATTACGCTGGCCAACGACTGCGAGTATGGGCTGACCTCCTCGATTTATACGCAGAATCTGAATACCACCATGACCGCGCTGCGAAAGCTGAAGTTCGGTGAACCTACGTTAACCGTGAAAACTTCGAAGCGATGCAGGATTTCATGCCGGGTGGCGTAAATCGGGTGTCGGCGGTGCCGATGGAAAACATGGTCTGGAGGAGTATCTGCAGACCCATGTTGCCTATTTACAGTTCAGTTAATCACTGGCTCGATCTTACCGCCTCCCGTACCTGACGTTGTCAGTACCAGATTGGGCCAGTAATCGGCCCACTCTTTTATGCCACCCGCTTACCTGCAGCGCAGCAGCGCGATACCACTCAACACCGCCACGGCCATCAGGGTAGTATCCAGGCGCCAGACTGCTGCCGGTGGCGGCAATCAGCATGCTGCAAATCAGCGGTGCAAACCCGCCAAATACCGTCACGGCCACGTTGTAGCTGATCGCCATGCCGCTGGCGCGCGTGGTCGCCGGGAAGAGATCGGCCATCACCGACGGCACCGTGGAGAAATAGACCGACTTGAGTAGCGCCATCCACGCCACCAGCAGGATCAGCGTGGTGGGCGTAGTGTGATCGACCATCCATTTGAAGGCGGATAGATGGTGACCATCAACAGCAGCAGCGATCCCCACATCAGCGGCAATCTGCCAATCCGCTCCGCCCACAATCCCATTATGGGCGTCACCACCGTCAGGATAATTCCAGCGACCAGCGTAGCGGTGAAGGCCACCGACCCCGGTCAGATGCAGCGTTTGGTGGCGTAGGTCGGAATGTAATTGAGCATGTAGTTGACGGCGGTCGAGATCACCATCACCCCAATCGCCAGGGTGATCAGCGCTTTCTGCCGCCCGAACAGCTTTTTCAGCGGTGCGGCTTCCTTCTCCTCGTCGCAAAGCTGGCGGGCTCCTGCACGTGACGGCGAATGTAGATCCCCAGCGGCCCAATGAGTAAGCCGAAGGCAAACGGGATACGCAGCCCCACGCCTGAATCTCGCTTTCGCTCAGCCAGTGTGTCAGCCCGAGGCCGAACGCCGATGCCATCAGAGTACTGGCGCCCTGGGTGGCGAACTGCCAGCTGGCGATAAAGGCTTTGCGCTCGGAAAATGCTCTACCAGGAAAGCGGTGGAACTGCCAAACTCGCCCCCGGCAGAGAAGCCCTGAATCAGACGCGCCAGGATAATCAGCAGCGGCGCCCGCCAGACCAATAGTGGCGTAACCCGGCATAAAGGTAATGATCGCCCCGCCCAGCATCATCAGATTGATTGAGAGCAGCAGCGCTTTTTTACGGCCATGACGGTCGGCATAGTTGCCCAGCACGATGGCACCCAGCGGACGGATCAGGAATGAGATGCCGAAGCTGCCGAAGGTCAGCAGCAGCGATACCGACGGATCGCTGACCGAAAGAAGACGTGCGCGATGTAGCGGCGAAGAAGCCATACACCGCGATGTCGAACCACTCCAGCGCGTTACCAATGCAGGTAGCGAACAGCGTTTTGTGCAGGCTCGGTTTCACCTGCGGAGTAACTCTGTGCGATGCTGCTCATTGTTCACCTCTCCGCCACTGATGGTGGCGCGACATCAGTTGTTCGCCCTCTTCACCCAGTTGCCAGAAAAGGCGGGTCATGATCGCCAGCCCTTCACGTGCAACAGAGGTGAGCATGTGTTCGTTAACGCCATGCTGGCCGCAGGCCGGATAGGAATGGGGCACCCACAGCGTCGGGAGGCCGAGGATATCGGCAAATACCTCATTGGGCAGTGAACCGCCGAGATTGGGCAACAGCGCCGGTTTTTTACCGCTGCTGCGGGCCAGCGTGTCCAGCGCCCAGGCCACCAGCGGATCCTGCGGATCGAGCCGCGTTGCAGGTGAACCGCGCATAAACTCCACGCTGACGTTATCGAAGCCGTGCTGATGCAGGTGACTTTCGACATGCCGGACCAGATTTTCCCAGTCGGTGCCAACCACAAATCGCAGCTGACACACTGGCCGTGGCGCAGCCGGGGATGGCGTTCATCGGGCGCGCCGGGTTACACGGTTTCAAACGCCAGCACCTCCAGCGTGTTCCAGCCATAAAGACGCTCCGCAGGCGTCAGTCCCGGCTCGCCCCAGCCGTCGGCCAGCGCCGGATCGCCCGGCATTCCGCCCACCTCGATATCACTGAGGATGGCGCGCACCGCATCGGTCAGGGAGTCCGGTTTCAGCGCAGCGACCTGCAATACACCCTGTGCATTCACCAGGCAGGCGAGCGCATTCGCCAGCTGGGTGCCGGGATTGCTCAGCAATCCGCCCCCAGTTGCCGGAGTGATAGGCGTTGTCGCGCGCCCTGATAGTCAGACGAAAGTTCGCCGCGCCACGCGAACCCAGGAACAGTGTCGGCCGCACCGCGTTCAGACGCGGGCCATCAGAGGCGATAAAGAGGTCGGCCTGTAACAGCGCCCGCTGCTGCTGACAAATCTCCGCCAAGCCCTGGCGAGCTGATCTCTTCAACCCATTTCAAACAGGATTTTGCAGTTGAAGCCCAGTGCGCCACCGCGTGCCTGCCACAACCTGCTCCAGCGCCGCGAGATTGATGCAGTGCTGGCCTTTGTTGTCCGCACTGCCGCGCCCGTACAGGCGGTCATCTTCAGCCGTGAGTCGCCACGGTGATAAACCGTCGCGCCAGTTCTCATCGTCGCCGAACACCACATCGCCGTGGCCATAGCAGAGCAGCGTCGGTCTGGAGGGATCTTCAATGAGCGTGGCGATCAGAAACGGCGGGCTGCCGGGCTGCGGATTCTCAAACGGGTGCAGCGTAAATCCCATCGTCGCCAGCTGCGGGCCGATCTCCTGCTGCAGATAGTTCTCCAGCTCCACCTGCCTGCTGGCGTGCTGGCTTTCGGTCACGCAGGAAATTCGTCGTGCCAGCAGCTGCTGAAACTCGCCACTGTCGAAATTAGTGCATCGCCTGGTCAACGGTCTGTTGCTCTGTCATGTTTGCCCTGTCTGTTCTTTTTATCGTGCTTTATCTTTGACAAACTTCTCTCTTTGCCACAATTATTAATTTATCGAGTGAGCCTTGCTTTTAAAGCAAGCCACGCCTGCCCTTTTATGATGCGTTTTGGTTGGAGTCACCATGTTAAGCAGTGAGATCCGCTATTTCCTGGCGGTCGTACAGTGCGGATCGCTCAGCGCCGCCAGCGAGCAGCTCTTTGTGGCGGTGTCGGCGATTAGTCGCCAGATTCAGCGTCTGGAGACGCAGGTGGGTGTGCCGCTGTTTGAGCGGCATGCACGCGGCATGGTATTAAACGAAGCGGTGAAATATTCGCGCATCATGTGCGCAAGAGTCAGCTCGATATGGAATATGCGCTGGCGGAGATTAAGGGGCTGAAAGCAATACGGCGCAGCCTGATCCGCATCGCCTGCACCGACGGAATGGCGTTTAGTCTGCTGCCGGGGATTGCTGGCGGAGTTCCGTCAGGCCAACCCCGGCGTGCTGTTTGCGCTTAACGTGACGCACTCTCAGGGCGTGGCGGCATGCGTCAGGGCTGGGGAATGCGATGTTGCGCTGCAGTTCAGTCTGCAACCGGAGCGCAGCGTTGAGGTGCTCGGCTCGTGGCCGGCGCCAGTGTTACTGGCGATGCATCAGTCGCATCCGCTGGCGTCGCGTCAGGTGGACGCTGGCCGATCTGCATGGCTGGCCGCTGGCGTTGCCAGGTCAGCATACTACCGTGCGGCAGTTGTTTGACCTCTTCCTGTTCAGATGAACGACTGCGTGGTCGAGCCGGTGCTGACCTGCGACTATTTCGCTACGCTCTACCACTTTTTGCTGCATACCCCGCAGGCAGTAACCATTTGCAGTGCGTTTACCCTGTTGTTTGAGCGCGACACGCAAAAACTGGTGTTGCGTTCGATGGGGGTGGATCAGCTGAGTCAGCGAACGTTGCAGCTTCAGACGGTGTCCGGCCGCCAGCGGAATTCGGCGCTGACGCTGTTTCTGCAGTTTTTGCAACAGCGGCTGACGGAGATGGATCAGCAGGTGAGGATGGGATGAGTGATACAGGCTTAAAGGAGTTTGGTTGTTAAAGTCTGCGCTGGATGGCTGTCAGATAGTGCTGGCTTAGGGAACACGACCCGATCGGAAAGTCGCAACAGCCGCCATCCATGGCATGCCCGGCCCGCGAGATTACGCACCTCATCCCTGAGGAGCGCCCGTAGCCGGGCCAACGCGTTGCGTTGTTCAAAAAACGCTCCCGGCGTTTTTATCCGGGCGGCGGGACGCTTTCCTCCTCTGCTCGTGTTCCCTTTCGCGTTGAGCTTTATCATTGCGGTCATATAAACCCTGACTTTAGTGGCATAAACTTAGCCCCACTCGGAAGTGGGGCTCTGTTTTTAGCGGCAATCACTTACTGCTTAATATCAACCTGATAGAAGAATGTGTTTGCCGAACGGATCGACCTGATTAGCGCTGACCGATTTGCGCACCGGCTCAAAGATGGTGGAGTGCGCAATCATCACCGCAGGCATCTGGTCATGCATCATCTGCTGGGCCTGCAGATAGAGCGCGGTGCGTTTGCCCTGGATCCGGCTCGGCGCGGGCTTCGGTGATTAACTTCTCGAACGGCTGATAGCACCATTTTGAGGAGTTGGAACCGCCCTGTGCAGAAGTACAGCTGTAAAGCGGGCCAAAGAAGTTGTCCGGATCGCCGGTGGCGGTGGTCCAGCCCATCAGTGCCGCCTGATGCTCGCCGCTGCGCACGCGTTTCAGGTTTTCGCCCCACTCATAGCTGACGATATTGGCTTTTGATGCCCACTTTAGGCCCAGTCCGACTGAAATCCATCTCCGCCATGCGGCGCGCATTCGGGTTGTAAGGACGCTGAACCGGCATCGCCCAGAGCGCAATTTCGGTACCCGGTTTCACACCCCGCCTGTTGCAGCAGGGCTTTGGCCTTCTCTGGGTCGTAGTCGTAATCTTTCAGATCTTTGTCGGCGCTCCAGACGGCCCGGTGGCAGGATATTTTTCGCAACCGTGCCGGTGCCTTTAAAAATCGCC